>BDMV01000004.1:33894634-34174040 GCA_008326285.1 Oryza officinalis
GGCCCGTATGTGGGCCCCATTTGACGGTGTTGGCTAGTGGGATCCGTTGCCTTCTGGCCCCCGCAACGGCCCCCTCCTTTTCCTCCGACGAAGCCCTTTGCCTTCTTTTTTTTTTTCGAGGGCTTTAATTTAATTTCCTTTTTTTTTTCTTTTTGCTGTTTTTTCACGAGCGCTCGCTCTCTCTCCTTGCCTCTGTAACGTGGGCCCACCATCTCGGGATCTCTAGGTTCTGTGGGCCCGGGGCGTTCTTTGATGCTGCTTTGGAGCCGAGTCCTGCTGGGACCCACCGGGCAGTGAGATCTAGGAGTGTCAGTCTAGGAGCTTCGGCGTCTGTTGCAGGTTGGCGCACAGTCCTAGAGTTAGCGTCTTGCACCACACATGTCAGTGACTCATGCGATGGGCATGGCCCATGGGCGAGTGGAGTCCTAGAAGCTCATGCTACTCGTAGTCGCGTCCGTGTGTCCCGAATTGGACGGGTAAAAATCCTTTGCCCCAGGCAGCAACACATGAGGTGCGAGGGAGTAATAATAGATGGCATTAATTTGTACTCCATCTTTCTCCCCAGGAAGCAGCAAATGCCATTCAATTCGCGCGTGATATTACGTCGCCCTTGTAGGTGGATTTGCAACGCATTTGCATCTCGTGTTAGTGGTACAGCTTTTTCTTGTTTCATGGATAGGAATTAGGAGTACTCCACGAGTTTAAAACGAAGGTATACTAGCACGCTGCATGCCGTCGCTGCAGGCTGCACTCGGCGCAGCAAAGTCAGCAGCGCTGCATCGCGTTCAACACTTCAACGGCAGCTCAGTGTGGCCGGCTAGATGGTATGCCACATAAACCTGGATCTTAGTAGTAGACTGGATCGCTGGAACATAGGCTGCTTTGCCTACTTCATACTTTGACCACCCGGTCTACCAGCGATCCCGTCCTGAGTCAATTACCCTCTTTTGTTGACCATTGTAATGATGGACTACTACATGCAAACAGAAAACGCTGACAAATCAACTTTATTTTATCTCCATTTCTCAACTGCAATTCCGGCGTTGCATTGATCACATTCTTGGCCCAGTAAATACTCCTATTGATCTATGCAGCATGCGCACTATTCCGGCGTTGCAGAGCAGGGCTCATGTTTAGATCTCGGAGACACAGGCGAAAGAATTGAAAGGGGTACTACTGGTGTACTGCATACTCAGTAAATTCAGATTAGCCAGGCCAAACCAACCGGGCAGGCAGCTCAATTATGGCGGGGAATGAGACTTAACTTGTTAACCACGCTTGATTCGAGCTCACATTTCTTCCCACTACTACTAATTTCCATACTTTGATCAGCCCATAAGCTTAGGCCAATGGTGTGTGGAGCAAGTGAGGATTACGCCAGGTACGTACTACGCGACTCGTGTACTACTCCACTCGCAGTAGAAGCAAAGTTAACTGGGTTAGTTAAAGCTAGTGACTTGCGGTAATTAAGTATGTCCATCACCTCCGATGTGGATTTCACTGTCTACTTTACCCCGGTCCTCTCTGCTGCCTATAGTGGCACTCAAATCATGTGAGGAATGAGTGAGCGTAAAGTCTAAAGCTACTTTGGCCTAGCTTACTTAGAGCATCAGATCATCCTGGACATCCGGTATTTACCTCTCCTTTTCTTAACTTTTGACAAAATTGACGGTATTGGATGCTCTCCTGTTCAGCTGTGCTCTGCTAACCAGACAAGGAAGTGAAGCGCGACAGTTACTGTGCTGACCGTGTCGACAAGGAAAGAGAAAAAGAGTGCGTATTACGGCCTTATTGGTCACCAGTTGCAGATGACAACGTTATAAACTTGTCATTTCGTGGGCTCGTTTCTAGGAGGTGAAAATTAGTAGGAGTAGCAGATTACTGGGTAATACACTGTCACACTGAATTGACATTTTCCTCTCACTCTCACCGGCCGGCCGCTTATCTAAAATATTATTGCAGGGAACCATTTCGACATTGTCCCGTGACTATTCTTCTCTTCTACGAAGGTGAGGATTGAGAAAGCCAGAAAGGCATGAAAATTCAACCCTGCACCCACAAGAAAATGTTGGGTTTTTTTTAAAAAAAACACTTTCTCACCTTGAAGAAAAAAAACTACCCGAGTGAAAATGACCTAACGCCCATACTTCTAACAAGCTACTTTCCCCTCACTTCGACAGAGTTAAGTTCAATCGATCCTGAATGAATATGCTATTTTCTCTCGTCCATATACTGTGAAGAGCTTATTTTTGCTGAAAGACTTTTCTTAGACGGTATGGAATGCAAGTTTGCAACACATCGTTCTCGTAGAAACGCATGGTCCCGGGTATTTCGAGATCTTCTTGCAGCAACATCACTTGTTGATAGGCGACTGCGCATCTGCTCCTGCATAATGACCTAGTGCTACTAAGGCTTTCTTTGGAATTGAAAAATTTTACAAAAAATAAACCAGTTCTTATTAAATTAATTATTGTAAAATTACTGCGCTATGAATTATGAAGGAACCCTAAACGCTGTGAGTTGAAGGTGATTCTAAAAGCTCACTGTTCTAACTTCGTGCTGTCCTAAATGACCACTGTTTTGGAAATTATTTTGCTATAACACCATTAACCCTGACAAAACTGGACTCTTAACAGTTACTAATCGTCCTTTTAGGTTGGTCACTCCAGCGCAAGAAAATGACCGTTTTGTTGAGCACATTCTTGCATTTTTCTTAGGTGAATATGTTTGTTGTTTTATGTACTAATTATAGGCCCTAGAGCAATGCACTTTTGTTAGTTGAAATGTTCAATTAGCATATCGGACATGCTCATGTGTCCCGGTGGCCCTTTTGATTTGTTTTGATTCGGGATGCAAACAAACTTTGGGGACACCTGCCCTGTATTTTAGATTGTGGATCCAATGTCACCGTCAGAATAATCAATTTCAATTTCGTGTGACTCCATATGAAAATCTTTTAGTGATTGTAATGCCAAACATACGAGTATGATACGCTGATCCGTACCAAAAAAATTTGGAGAAAAAAAGTTTCCCAATCTCAACTTTATGACTATCTTTTTTACTGAAACCATCGAATGATATTGTTGGCAATCTACAGAACATTTGCAACATGACATAAGTTGCCTAGTTGCAATGCAACACAGAGCGGAGCAAGACTTTTGGACGGTGAGACCTCCATTTTCCAAAGAGAACGGAAAGGGACGCAGCGGCGTTAGCAAAAGGGCCCGGAAAGTGCACCGCCGGGGCCCACATGTCATGGAGCAAGAAACCGAAGCCGGAAAGGTCACGGGACTTTTAACACGCAGCGGAGCAGTAGCAATACGAAAGTGACCGTTCAGACGCGCAGCACCGGTTCCACGCCCCCTGTGTTCGGTGGGCCCGTGGCGTGTGCGCGCGGTGGGTACGCCTTGGGTGGTCCGCCATCTCGGTATAAAACGACAGCCACAGATATTTTGTGCACACGTAGCTTTACTGCTCCACTATGCAATTTTACTCCCGAAATTTTGGCAAGTTTAACCATTTTAAAAACCTTATTCTACAAATTACAAATAAACTATGGTAAAGATTATAAAAAAGGATCACAATCTCAGCGTTATGGAGCTTGGTGCTAGGTCCAACACCTCAAAGCCAAGGCCCATGGTATTGACCTTGTGATGAAATAAATCAAAGTGTATTGTTGTGGTAATTATATACAAACATAAGATAGAGATCAACCGCATTGTTGCATCTTTTTATGCTAAGCGTGGAGGGAAAAAAGAAAGAGGTGCTGGGAGTAGCTTTGAATATTAACAAGTATAAAACTCAGCGTTACTAGTCATGGTGCCGTGGTCCAACAACGTATCAGGTTAGGTTCATCTTTTTAAAATAAGTTATTAACATGGTCCATTCTTCGACCAAGTTTTCTAAACGGACCAAATTATCAAAATTTTGGATTTTACTCTACGTGCCTATACGAGGAAAAAAAGTATGGTGGACATATACGGTTGAAAATGTCTGCTATTTTGCAAGAGCAACCTACTTTTTCCAGGAAATCGTGAAGATTGTTGGTATATCCGTGTGCAAAAAACATACTAATCCATTGTGTTAACGTAGATACTCCAGTACTTAGGTGAAGTGGTATGTTTGTTCAGAAAAAGAGCTATGCTATATGACTCTATAAGCGTATGACTGTTCCTCTTATTTCTTCTTTTTGCTGGACTAGAAAATGATCGAGCTACTAGTACTTTTCTTTCTCCAGGTCCACGGATGCAAACCACGACTTCACTCTTTGATTCGATAATTGAAGTCTGTGTTCAGTGACGACACTTACTGAATATTTTCCCAAAAAAAATCACTTCTAGAACGTTTTTAATCTACTGATATATGATTGCTAGTTTGCTACGGTATTAGATTTACGTAGTTTTATATCCCTAATGACCCGAATTAGGTAGAGTTCCAATATCCCGTGAGGCCGTGACCAATCGCCCTCTTCCATGGCCATTAAAAACTTTTGACGCTACAAAACGATAGAGGGAAGCACTACGCTCTCGATGTTCTGCATGATCTGAAGCTCAAGCCATCAAAATGGCTGAGACACACATTTGGCATCAGTTGCTTCGCTTCCAATCGCAGTAACGTTTCAGAGATTTTTGGGATCAAGCCCTTTGCCATGCTAAGTGACTCTTTAAACAAGGGACAAGACATCACACACAACGTAATTCGCCTAACTGGTTCATGTTTGATTTAACCCTTCTTGACCTTTTTTTCCCCTTTTCGCAAGAACATGCACCTAGACAGACGTACGGAGTACTATTGAAACCATACTCACCCTGTTCCTAGTCTCTGTACACGATTGTACCGTATTCGCCGCCTTGAAAGTTGAAACACTCTACAGGACGGTAAATTCGCCATCATCACTACTAGCAACTATATTTAATCGCGACCTGTGATGCTGGCTACCGTTTAAGTCAAGCGAGACAGGTGCCAAAAACAAAAGCGACGGTGTTTGACAACGGGATGTGGTGAGATCACCGTCAGGGCAGTACAGCATGGGAGGGAGCTTGCCCCAGATGTAACGTTACAATTGTACATTATATAGATCCCTCCCTCCCATGTCAAAACAATCTGGACAGATAGCCATCATGTAGATGCAGCTAGCTAATGGGTTGGGCCTAATGCCGCGATCTAAAGCTTAAACCCATGGCTAATCGTGACTCACCAGCTAATCAAATTTTATAATCTGTAGCACCAAGAATCCAAGATTAGGTGATCTACCTCTACAAAGGACATTAAATAAACAAATTAAATAAGGGGGCATAGTACGTAAGCTAACTCCAATGCCGCTAGTAGTAGTACATAGTTTTAACGGCATTCACATTTCATAATCCCAGCATTCATTAACCAACTGTGTGCTATTACCACATGTACTGTGTATTTCTGAATTTCTGATGGCGTGCCTCCCCAACGACCAGCAGGTCCCCGGTACAGCCAGCAGGTAGCATTAGCATGGGGTTAAGTTTTACGCCGCCGGTTGAGCGCCTCTCCAGGCACTGGGTTAGTAGTGGTAGTATAATTTTTGCTGAGACCACCATCGAGATTCGTGCGTACGATTCTGTAACAAAACAGAAGAAATCGCAGAGCCCAACAAAAAGTGAGCAAATTATTGGTGATGGGCAGCACTAGTTTATTGTGTGTAGATCTTGGTGGTATTGTGGTCACCTTTGGACGTTGTGGCAATAAACGTCTAAAGAAATTGCGATCAAAGCACGGACCTACTTTTACTAGGCTAGTAGCAAAGTCAGTAAAGTATCCCATGTGGAGTAAAATAAGGACAAGTTGACCCCAAAATTTGGTCTCCTGGATTCCAACCGGGCCGCGTCTCACGCTGGGGAGACATACAATGATACAGCTGGATGGACCCAACGATCTCGCGTTTTTCTTTAAGCAGCACAAATCTGCTTTTGCGTTGCTTTGAACGGTTCGGTTTGGTAAATCGCGGTAAAATTCGTTCTTCTCATACAAAACCTTGCTGATCTAGACAACGAGGAAAAGGTTGTGCAATCGATTCGTTTTCTACCACAAAAGAAGTATACGAATCTAGGAGGCAAAAATTAAATTATGGTGCCACGTAAAAGCAAGATCAGTTGGGACAGTCAAGCAAGATCAGTTGTGCACTTGTGCTCCTCGCCATCTCCGGAAAATGCACCTGCTTTTCCCTGTCGAACGTGGCAAGGAAAAAGATGCCGGAAAATCAGGCAGGAAATCCCACAGAGAATCATGGGGCCATGGGCTTCGGTTGTATTCCTTTAACAATACTGCGGGGCATCTAATCCTACGCATCTAATGGGAGCTTTTAAAAGTAGCTATAATGTCAGTTTGGCACAAATTATATCTGTGTTTGCATCATCACCGGCTCCAATTTGCCGGTCAGTATTTTTATTCTCTTGTGTTTCTCTTTCTATCATTGTTGAGCTAATCCTGTTTTGGCTGTAGATCGATCTCATCGACATTTATGTATATAGTAGTTTATGGGATTCCTGATTGCTGTTCCATCTTTCAATATGACTCAGGTTGCCATCGGTGAGATTGCAATGGTGATAGCAAATCCTTCGTTTGAGCCTCTGTCGCTGCCGGTTCGACAGCATCTCAATTCTGAAACTGTAGCAAAAGCTAGTGACCGAACCTGTAATTTGCAGGTCAAGGATAGGTTACAGCAAACCATATCAGACTTGTCCTGTTATAGAGACCCGCGACTCTGTTGAGATGTTGAGTTGCAACGGTGGCGCCACTGGTTTGATTCCCTATCATTGAAGTTCTGAAATCTAAACGTCGCAAGCTGCAGCATTGCGAGCGTGCTTCTAATGTTCAAACCTAGCTTGCACCTACTAGATTATTTATTATGTGTCACAACTCACAATGTCACATACTTTTCTCTCATTCGGTACAGTTTTAATAGAAAGCATACCATGAGTGTTCATAAAATTTGCTGGGTTTCACACGCTTACAGTGGAGCCCAACAAAAACAAAAGTAGGGGAAGCAACAAGTAAAGCAAGCCTCTTCGGTTTCGATATGTTGGAACCGGTGGGTTTTCCTCTCTGTTTCTGAAGAACAAGTAAATAAGCTTGCATTGACATACTAAAGACACAACTCTTGTTGTGTTCTCATCACAAAGAAGCTCTACTCCATGCTAACATCTAGAAGGACCATAACCTTAACTTCAAGAACTTGTTTTTGGCTCAGGACTCCTTGGGGCACTTAGATTTTGCAGCTTGGCAAAGGGACAGGCCCTTGATAACCTCCAAATCCCCCTAACAGCTTCGGTGAAACAAAAGGCTTCCACTGTTGCAAAAAAACGACAATACCTTGTAAGCCAGCTGCAAAACATTAGTAAAAACATTTTTCTTAAAAAAAATGCCCATTTCGTTGCCTATAAAACACCTAAGAATTGCTTAGGGAAGTATCAAAATGTACACGGAGACAGTTCAGTTGGAGAAAAATCATATTTCATTCCTCAAAAGCAGAACAGCGGCCAAAAAACCAGGAGGCAAAAATGGAGGAGAGCCAATGAAGCGATCGCCTGGCTCCAATGTTCTAACCTTGAGAAATGCTCTAAGAAAAGAAAAGAAAAAAAAAACCAAAGCAAGACTCGCCCGAGGAAGCTAGGGCCCAACTCGGACCAAGACCCTCAGGCGCGTGTACGCATGTTCTAGTAGCACCAGTCTCCTACAAACAAAAACTGGGTCGCGTACGTTTTGTTGTTGTGAATGTATTTGTCTCCGTCGTCCTGCCCGTGTCGCACCAGAAGTCCCAAGAAAAGACGCGTGGCCTCCGCGCGCCCGACGCGAGACGCGAGCGCGCGCGGATGCGGATGCGGCTCGGTCTCACACGCGCAACGCGGGGCCTCGCGCGGTGAACCCCGCGTCGCCGCCCCACGGGTTGGCGTCGATGGCCGCCCGCGGCTGTGGCTGCTGGTGGTGGTGCCGGTGGTGGTGGTGCCGGTGCTCCTTCCGCAATGACACAGCGTGCGCCGCCGCACGCTTCTTCCGCCGGCGCTTCGCCCTGTCCACCTCGATCTGCTGCTGCCTGCACTCCTCGCTGCAGAACGGTGTGTCACCCCTGCATCCACGCCACAAAACTTTAACAACTTTTGCGTGCTAGTTTGCATGCATGCATCGGCATCGCGGTGAAAGGAGGGACGGGGAAAAAAGCTTTAACCTGTACATGAAGATGTCACCGGAGAGAGACTTGCAGCAGAGGGAGCACTCCTCGAGGAAGTGGTGGATGTGGGCGACGTCCGCCTCGTGGACGTAGAACATGGACGACGGCTTCACTGCACCGCTCCCCTTCATGCCTGCGGCGGCGGCGTTGCTGGCTGGCTTCAAGCTAGCTAGCAAGCAAGGCCGGCCTGGGCACGAGCGGGAAGAGGGAGCAAAAATGCCCCCCGAGTCTTGGCACTGCACTGTCAAGGATCTCGGCTGGCTTGGCGGAGCTCCGGTTCGCCGGAGGAATGTACAAATAGGTCGCCGGCCCTGCCCATTTTTAGCCTCGGGAAGACAAGGAGAGGCTGGGAATTGGCAGTGTCCGACGGCAAAACTATGAATAGCAGCGGACGCCAATCAACGGAGCATGACACGCGTGAAAATTTTGCGTATACTTTGTATGGTTTTGTGATTCTTGTTTACTGCAAAATTTGAAACAACACTCTGCTGGCCATTGGAGATTTAGTGAGAAAATGGGAGCCATTCAAACCAAGACGTCTGTGATAATTGTTAGGGACAATGAACAGGGGGCTAAAATTTAAAAACAGCATATATCACAGGTTCAGAGAGATGAAGAGATGCAGTGGATGCTCCCCTTATCACGTGGTTCTTACTTACATATAGTACTATTTATTAGGCAGTATGTACGCTGTTTTGGAGGTTGTTTACCTACCTTAACAATCAGTATGCTGTTTGGGCAGGGAAAAGAAAAAGATTATGGAGTTCAGGCAGAGTCTTGTTTACCTAAAACCTTTTTAACGTTATGCTTCAGTTCTACTGTCGCTTCAAAAGTAGTATATTCTGTCAATCTGTCATTGTTGCAAGAAACATTCTCCAACGTAATATGCGGTCGTTGTCACCCTGGCAAACTTGTTCTCTTCCTTTTCTTTCTTGAAAATATATGTGTGTGCGTATAATTTACTGAAGTAGGAGATTATGTTATGGACTCGATTAAGATTGGTCTAGCGCTAGCTCACATGTGTAACATGCTAGCAGTACATGTGAATACACCACACCTCGATCAACATGTCTATCAGAAATTATAGTTAGATCCTACCTGTACGTATCCCACTTGTCCATTTACTACCCGGGTCATTTTCTTAACAACAACGCTCTGGAGAAGAGAACATTTCTCGTCGTCTTCACTGGAGTCTGTTACTATTGACACGACAGCAACAGCGTACGTCAACCTTTTTGACCAGTGTGCCGCTAATCCTACTGGAAGAATCACCCTCTTTCATCCACCGTTTTCCTCCACTAGGAGAGGGACATTTTAGCCCAGTTCAGGCGCCTGACGTACAGCTACAGTAACCAACTTCGCCACAGCAACACTCTCTCGTGAGCCGTGCTTGCATCATTGTTCCATGCAGGCGCAGGCCGTGTGAGTAGCATGCATCACATGGTTCACGGCGACTTCGCTTAACAGTTACTCTATGTCTTATAATATAATTAGATAAATAAAACATATTTTAATGTTATAAATTTGAATAAGAAGTCTACTAAAAATATATTTTATCCATTTAAAATCTCTTATATTATGAGACGAAGGGAGTAGCATTGAATCGTTTTCAGTTGGCGTGGTTAGTACTAGTACAGGTTTAGACGTTTAGTGCCACATGGTTGAGAGAGCGTTATAGTAATATGTGGTCTCTGCTATGGTTGTAGCGAGAAGAGGGGGCAGGAGGCGGCAGCCACAGCGCATGGGCGCGGCCCCGGCACGTGCGGGCGCCGCGCGACGCGACGCTGGCGCGGGCTGCACCCCCGAACCACCGGCACACGGAGAGATGCGCTCGTCTCTCGCTCAAGTGCTCGTCTCGCGGCGGCTGGGACTGGTCGTTGCGTTGCGTTGGTTCTCGCTGGCTCGGGGAGGGCGTAACGTGGCGAGGGGAATTTTTTTTGTGTCGCCAAAGGCCCTAGATTGCCTAAAGGATTCTCTCGGTTGCACATGGGGCGCAACTTGGGAGCCACAGAAAACGGTGAAAAATCTACGGCGTGGCCGAGGATGATTTGTTATCGCTGGTTGTTTGGGCCTATTGAAGTCCGGACTACGCACTAATGCCAACATGCTTTGCGTAGTTTAATTCGGTTGATGGTGAACAACGTAGGGCATGACATCATCTGGTCTAGAAAAACGTAGAATTTTCTCCGTCTCAAAATAGATGTCGTTTTTTGTTTGTAACGTTTGACCATTCGTCTTATTTAAAAAATTAATACAAATATAAAAAAGATAAGTCATACTTAAAATATTTTTAATAATAAAATAAGTCACAAATAAAATAAATAATAATTTCATAATATTTTGAATAAGACAAATGATCAAATATTACAAACAAAAACTCAAAACAACTAGTATTTTGAGACGGAGGTAATAGTATCCTACTATGGCTACTCATATACGTTGAGACTGTCATGTGGGCCTTCCGTTTTTTTCTTTTGTGGACCGCCTGTCAGGCAGTGTTGTTGAGGAAACGGTACGGATAAGCTGTGTTTACAACGCTTTAAGATAAAAATTGTCCTAGTTGCTATAGCCATTACCTCGTGTAAGTTTCCGGGAAGCAAGGCTGCACGAATGCACGAAGCCACGAATGACAATATTAATAACAAAGCCTGCGTTGCTTTCTTCCTTTCTTTATTACCTTTCCGACTTTTTCGTCGTGGAGCAAACTGTCTGTGTTACAATTCACGGCCGATATTTCCTCAGGGAGGAACTGAACGAACAATTTACCTCTGCACCATTGGTGACGGACCAGCTGCTGCAGGAGGTACCAACATGTCTACGATCTACTGTTTGTACACAGTATCAGGCGGCGACGACATTAAATTTCTGCATCGAACGTGCAGCATGAAATCAGAGGGGCAACTGAATAATGGCCGCTTTAACCGTATTTTCATCAGAAAATAACATCTATTAGGCTGAGTTCTTCGCATAACTTTCTCAACTCACATCTCTTTTTTCACGCGCACGTTTTTTAAACTGTTAAACGGTGTGTTTTTTGCAAAAAATTTCTATACGAAAGTTGCTTTAAAAAATCATATTAATTTATTTTTTTTAAAAAAATTAATAAATACTTAATTAATCATGTGCTAATGAGTCGTTTCGTTTTTCGTGCGAAAATAATTTTTTTCCAACACACCTAATTGTAGCTGCAGCGCCTGCATCGTCAGCTCTAGTTGAGTTAAAAAGCTACGCAACGAACACAGCATGGAGTACTAGGAAGGAAATCAAACGAACTGATGAGAAATTGGAGAGAGCTTTTCACGCCTCTCACTTCTTCCATATCAACACGTTGCATTACAAGCACACACAATGACACAAACGCTGCACCGGCTGCACACATATTTTGGCGATTTGCAACCGTGCAAAGAAACAAAATTCACACACCAAATTGGCTCCTCATCTCCTTGTTGCGGAGATCAGGAGGAGGGAGCCGAACCATTTGATCGGGACAAAAAGACGCAGCCGGTTTGCTTCTGCTCCCCCGGGCTGGCCTTCGTTCCCGTGGAACTGTTTGATCCGCGTGTGCTCGATTGGATCTTTCCCCATCCGCACACAGCCACACACGGCCATGAACAAGCTGTCTCTCGATCTCCTCCTCGTGGTTTCGGTTCTTGAGTTTCTCTAAGATCTACTGTTTCGTGACCAAAATTGTTTTACCATGCCCAGACCGGGATCCTCGGGTGGCTCTGCTTCTGCTGCCTCTGCCTCTCCTGCTCTGCCCTCCCCGTCTGCTTCGATCTCTGCTCTCTCGCCTCGTCGATCTCGATCTGCTCCTGCCTGCACTCCTCGCTGCAGAAGGGCATGTCACCTCTGCAAGATCAGAAGAATCACAACGCCATTAGAAACACTTCTTCCAGAGAGATTTAATTTGTCAAGAGACCGACAGTTGTGCTGAATATTTACCTGTACATGAAGATGTCTCTGTTTCCTCCGAGGGGTCTCCGGCAGCGGAAGCAGATGTCGAGGTAGTGGTGGTGACCGAGGAGGTCGTCGGCGTCGTCGCACGGGTCGCAGAAGAGGCGGCCACCGGGCCGCCGAGGCGACGCCGCGGGCTTCACGCGGGAGGCGGAGGGGCCGGAGAAGCCGGCCTCGATGTCGTCGTGGATGGAGGTGGGGTGGTAGCGCGCCATTTCTTGGCTTGGTCAGTTGGTTGCTTTGGCAAATGAGCTCTCTCTGTTTTCTCGTTTCTCCGGTTGGGAAAGGTGAGTGATGGCGGAGTGGGAGAAGCAACGCGGGTTTTATCATGGAGGGAGATGGAAGGGAAGGGGAACTTTTCGACTTAGTCCTCCACTGTTCTGTAAATTTCTTTATGAGACTTGGTGTGTTTTGGTTTTGTTTAGTTACTAAAATCTACAGAATTTTTGGCCTGTTTTGTAAGATGGGATAATTGTGGAACATTTTATAACCTAGCAGCATATGAAATGATCCTTGCCTTTTATTTTCATCCCTCAGCTAGTATAAGTGCGAAGTTAACATCTGCGAGTTGGTTAGGCACAATTCTCAATCTCTATTCGAGCGTGTAGAGTTGTATTTGCTCCGTGACGGCACCAAGGAAAACAGGCACAATCAGAGGAAAAAAGAAAATGGTGCCTGAGACAAAGGGACCAATAGCATGGCTTCCACATATGAAGTGTTTGATGCACTTGTCAGTCACACGATTACTAATTGGGCCATGGTCAAATATTTACCAAAAATGTACGTATTTTAAAACAAAGTGGTCCTGTGATGGTGTGCGTCATTGTGCATCTCTCCCGTATGATCAAAAGGAAAGCAATAATGTATACACTAAAATTTTTGTTGTTGTCTAAAAATATTATTATGTCTGTGTTACCACAGAAAAGAAATTTTGGGTACAGTGCACGGGGATCTTTGTATGTATTTACGAAAAATGTAAATATTTAAAAAGGTGGTACTATACTACTATTATGATGTGTGTTTAATTGTGCATATCTTTCGTATGATTGAAAAGAAAATACTCTCTGCTCTGTTTCATATTATAAGTCGTTTTTTTTGTCAAACTTTTATAAGTTTGATCAATTTGTAACAAAATATAGTAACATTTTTAATAAAAAATATTTTATCAAAACATATTCAATATTAAATTTAATGAAACTAATTTTGTGTCGTAGATGTTGCTATTTTTTATAAATTTGGTTAAACCTAAATAATTTTGACTAAGAAAAAAGTCAAATGACTTATAATATAAATGAAGGGAGTAATGTTGTACAAATTGAAATCTGTGTCATTATCATGGAAAAAAATTGTGTTATCATGGAAAAAAAACAACTTCAGGTCAGCTCAGTGGGTGTTTTCCGTATGATGCAAAAATGAAAAAAAAATCATCTCAAAGTTCAATTATACATATTTGTATTTGAAAATTATGAGTAGGACAAATATCGATTTAAAGTACTCCTAAGTTCACCTGGGCAGCAAATTAAAGGGAAATTTATTAATCGGACCCGCATGACATAGCATACAGACTCGCTTTCTCTAGAAGGCGTCAGGTCAGGTGACCAACAAGTTGCACGGCCGCAAGGCTGTCATCGTTGAGTACCGCCGCTGCTGCGATGAATCAGCCTAGTGGTCGGGGCCCGGCCGCACTATTGTTCTACTCCCGTACCACTGTTCATCAAGCAAGCCGGTGTCCGTCTCATGAGTCGAATTATTGAACCAACCGTCTGATAGGTGGACGTATTTTTCTCACCAATCACGCTGTTTCTTGTTAACAACATGTCACGTCTGATTTGACGGACTGAACAATTCAGGTTCTGAGCTGAGCTGCCTGCAGGTAGATCGGCCTAGTGGCTGGCCGGTGGTTGGCTCCTGGTTTTGTTGTGGCCGCATTACGCATTTGATCGCTATCAGGCTTGGGATCTCATCTCACCACCCAAAACCAAAAACTAAACAGGAGCGCAGCCGGTGCAGCCGCTTGATTTGACGACAATTCTGCTCAACCTGAAGGGAGGAAGGGGGACCCGGCAAATTGCGATCCCGGAGGTTAATTTACTCGAAAGAAACCGGCCAATTGGAGGACCTGGCCCCTACTTTGGGTCGCCTTTTTCTTTTCTTTTTGCTTTTCTATCTTGTCGTTTTGATGTACCGTGTGCTGCGTTGATGGCCTCTTTTTTAAGCGTGCCATGCAACTAGGGCGATAAAGGTATTGGTGCATGATTCGCATGAGAGAATGTGAGACTGATGAGTAGGCACTAGTGCACTACTGAATCGCAACTATGCAAGTAGTAGTAGCGAGAGATCTATTGTTTTCGGTTGCTTCTAACCTAAAATCTACGAACTACTCCATACTTTTTTAAAGAGGCTCTACGAACTACTTGGAGTAACGTGACACATTTGTTCAAGTATAGCAACTGAAAAAAAAATGTGTACATTGCAACGTTTCAACTAGTCCCCCACCACTAAAAATCTTATATTGCATATGGATCCTTGTGAGTGCGGTTTTTACGATTTGGGTCTCTTTAAATCGTCATAGTTAATTTGCTCTACTGATGGTAGGTTGTGAAAAAATATACAAAACAATTATAAATGATTTATGGATAAAACTTTTATATCCATGTTCTTAGCAAATTGAAACCCAACATTGAAAAATAAACTATGATGAAAAACCTCTAAACTAACACTGAAATTAACTTTAACAATTTAAATTTTGGCTACGGTCAATAAACTAACAAGTAAATGATAAAAAAAAACAATTCTTATAGCACGGCGTCACATAATTTCATGACATATAAGCTACTTATGATGAATGTTATGTGAAAAATTAGTGTATGCACGAAGCATCGTGGTAGCTTATGTGACACAAAATACAGTGGAGCCACGATATAAAAGTTGTATTGTTACTTTGCTGTTTGGAGGGGATTATTTTTGTAAAAGTTTTGCCATGAATATGTTAAAAAAATGTTTCCAGAAACCACTAAACCGTAAAATTTTCAACCCCCATCAGTCATATGCTTATTCTTGTTCCCTCCAATAGTCGAAGTTGTTAGATTATTCTTTTTTCCTCCAATAGTCGAAGTTATTCCAACTCCTTATAGATCATATACATTTTGGGGTTTCTTGTTTGAGATGTGGCTTGATAGCCATTTTTTAAAAAAAATTAGAACTCAATTTTAGAATCAATCTAGGAGTCTAAGAGTAGAAGTATGAAAGTATTGCCCTCAAAATTATTTTTCGTTGATTGATCACACGTCTTCGGTTTATATAAGCCATAGCTATAGAAATACCTTCTAGCCAGGCTCTTTATTGTTAACTTGCCATACCTCACACCACATGAAACTACTATAAGGATTGTTAAAAGGCTATATCTTTGATAAACAAGATGAAACTTCGTTAGTGTTAAGCTTAAAATCAAGGGCTTACATATAAATAAAAGAAAGTTGAAGACAGATTGGAATACATATATTACATGGACCTCCATGTAAAGTCCCATCTTTTTTTAAAAAAAAATCGTTATTGATTGCTTATACATCATACATACGGTATGGCCTTGTCAAGGTCGCTTTCTTTGACACCCAATACATTGGATGACACCTTTCATAATAAAAAAGAATCTCTCCCCATCAGGCTCTTACAAACAGTACGAACCGGTCTCACCACTCATAATTTTTATACAGAAATCAGAGGCAACTCCAAGTCATCAACGACCTTTATTAAGTTGGAGTAGGTCTCCATGTTAATGATGTTAATAATTGGAGGATTTTTTAGTGCTATTGATTGGCCAGTTTTTTGTGCTTACTTCACTCCTCACACTATAAAATGAGAGCCTTTTATTCCTACACTAAAAAATACAGGATTTTTTTTCCGCTCCCAGAATTTTCTCCTTTTTTTAATCAAAAGAGATATCTGAATATTAATTAGTAGCTGCTGGTTTCATCGACGAGCTTGATGGATACGTGTTTTGTTTCGACTTGCACGTCAGTGTCACCGGCGAAGCGAGTGGCCACCGCACGCAGTATAACGCAGAATCGTGGGCGTACGTCGCCTTCAGATCTTGGCAATTTTTTCCACAGTTTGTTTTGTGCAGATTGCTGGTGCTTTTACGACGTGGGATGCTGTCGCGACGGAAGCCTGAAAATCGCTAGATTCACAAACAGTGAAAAGGGCGCTCCTATCGCGCAGAAATGCAGCATGTCGACATGCAGTTGTGTATCTGGGCCCCGCCCCTCTCATGCATGGACGGCTCTGAATTTTCGACATGCCGACGCCGTGCTGTCCGAGATGAAACGATACAGTTTTAAACTGGGGATGATTTGGGGACGAACTGATCCCATAACTTAAATCTGGCACAGTTGATTTTTAGTCACTTAATTACTGGACTTCTTTGAAACCTTCTAGTCACCTAGTCGCAAGTGGCAAAGGAGGCTAGAATTCATGCAGAGAGCAACAAGTGATTTCATTTTCAGTGAAAGATTTCATAGACCAATGGTTCAGGAAGCTGCCTCCTTTTGTCAAAAGATTGGACTATCCGACTATGATATGATGAAAACAATTCTTTGTACATGCAGTCACACTTGACCAAGCCTACTAGATGACTGAATGTTGAAGTACTGCCTTGATTATTCAACAGCAAAATTATTGCGATGGTTTATATTTACTAGATTCTTCTTCTCAAAGAAAAACAATAACAAACAGTTCCGGCTGAGTCACCAGTGACCAATAAAGATTCTTAAATTCCGCACAAAAGAACCTCTATATTCCCCTCTATATATCCCCTCCCCCCCCCCCCCCCCCAAAAAAAAAGAATAATTAGAAGAACCTTTCGTACGAACATCAGTTACAGAAAATTTCCATAGTATATATCAGTGACTCAATCTATGCTAGATGTATGTGCCTACGGAAACTGTGGCCTTACTTAACTATATCTTCTCTTTTAAAAAATCAAGTAAAATACTCAAGGGTATCGTCTAATTGTCGCCAATAAAGATTCCTGTAAAAAAACAAGTCGGTCGGACACAGCGGGAACAATTTTCTGATAGTCAAGAAGGGAAGAAAACGTAGCATCTCTAGCTAATTTCTTATGACAACTGACAAGATTTTCTTTTATCTTAAAAAAATCTACCACAAATAATGGATTCAGTGTTTCAACTACCCAACATAAACTTGATGCAGTGTTAAATATTCAAGTTAGCATCAACCAAACGGAGAAAACAGGTCAATACTTTGTTCTCTGGACAAACTAATTCAACTCCCGTACAATATTTAATTTTAACTACACATTTATTTATGTGAAGAAGAAATCCCAAATAATAACTACCCATGTTTTTAATAATGTCAAAGATGTCTCGTAGATAGGCGGACTCCTACCACATCGCGCAGCGGTGTTCAAAAATTTTAGTGCACAAGACACAAGTGTAGGAGTACATGTACAATGGGTAGAGTGTTGGTGCCTAGCATGTAGAATTGTGGATATGTGGTAGCAAGTGTAAGTAAAATCCGAGCTAAATGTTTGCGCCTTTATGTACTTGAAAAGAAAAGAAGGATCATTAGACCATGGAATACCGTGTGAACAGCATAGCTAATGAATCCAATACCCATCTCCACAAGCCCGAACTCATACGTACAAAAGGAGCAAACCAGCAGCACTTCAACCCCTACCCGTAGGCATGACTAAGGAGTAGGGCACGCAACTTCGCTGGTGGAAGTGCACACCCCTCCTTTCCATTTGAGTTAGACTCGGGAGTTGTCCAACCACCACCACCACCTGCTCGTTGTCCCTTCCATCCTCCACCTTTCCCTCTGTGCTCACAATCATCGACGCACTGACTTCGTCACCCTGTCACGTGCTTGGGGTTACCGGATAGATGAGACCACCACTACTGCCTAGGATACCTCGTACTAGGCTTGACACTTTTGGGTATCAGTCGTTACCCATGGGTATCACCTAGTATAGGTCGATGAGGTGCACTGTAGCGTCGGTCCGGACCTTGAAGAGGTGTGCAGCGCGCCCCCGCTGCCACGATGGCTACCTCCCATCTCCTCGCCTAGGATCAATTTTCATCGGTCCGCTTTGCCTCCAGCCCCTCGGATCCACCTGACTCTTCTCCGCCATGCAAGTTGCCCCTCAAATGGCTCAGGGACACGGTGTGACCGGTGGTGGTGGAAGGACATGTGCGGCGATGGGTGAGCTCATCGGAAACCAGAGGCACGCAGTGGCTGTTGGCTCGAAGGGAACGAAAGAGGAATAAGAGGTCGGGGAAGCGGAGAGGACGTGGTGGACAGTAGAGGAGTAAGAAGAGGTTGGGAAGGTGAGTGGGCACGAAGTGGATTTCATGAATTTATACTTGCACAAAGAACAGAATGCCACTCTTTAGTTCTACTGAAAGAAAATTAGTTGCCTTCCCCTAAAGAATGACTATGGCTAGGAATTAGCATGCGAGGAAATTAGCTAATGTTAGGGTGCATTCGGCAGGGGTGGTTTGAACGAGCTGCCCCCTCACTTTCCATGAGCACGACTCCCGAACTGATAAACATTACATTGTTTGAAAAGAAATCTATTATTATTAAAAGGGTCAATTAGGTCTAGAGGAGGATGAATAGGCTAATTTAAAAAACTTAAGAAAATATGAAAGCTAGAAGTTTCGAATATTTTCGAAGGGTTTCAGAAATTTTTGAAAAGAGCCAGAGCAGCAACAATTACAATAAGTAAACTGGATCTAGTAAGCACAGGCTACAAAGTTAGAGGAAGGAAGAGAGAAATTGATATCACCAAGATTCTTGCAAGAAGAGTTGTTTCCCAAAGTTAGAATCCTTGAGGGGATTCTAGTCTCCGTTGAGGAGCTCACAAAGAGTCAGGTCTTCGCTAACTCTTTCCTCAAGAGGTTGCACAAAGTACTCTTCCTTCCACTAGTGGTATCTCTTTTCTTTCAGAGGCGAGATTCGGTCTTCATAAACTTCTCCTGGCCAACCACAAGTAGATCGGTGGCTCAAGAGTGATATCTAGCCATCTAGGGCTGAGTTCACAAGTGACTTTTCCCAGCGCAATTCTGTGGTTCGCAACTTCACTACTGTTTGGGTACTGTTGCCGTACTGTAGCAGAACTGTACATCGCGGTGACGGACGGGCGTGGCGGTCGACGACGTTTGGTTGCCGACATTTTCCGTTCGCCCTCGCCGTTAGTCTGCGACGTCGGAGCGGCTTGGACAAAGACGCAGCTCCCGTCGTGATAATTCGCTCGTACTGGAGATTTTGCGCAAACCTTCGTTAGGGCATTGGCGACGTGAAGCACGTCGTCCTCTAGGGCCTTGGCGGTGCCGGCGTCCGAGGTGTAGGAGTCGCAGGAGTCCTCACCAGACTCCAGATCGGCGGCCCAGGTCGACAACGGGAGGGTTGGAGAAGGGGCTTGAACAACCACTGCCCGGGATGCGATTTGCGAGCGCTCAAGCTCTCGCTTCCGCTTCTTCCCTCGCGTCTCCATCCGAGCAACCACAGCCTCCTCCTCAAATATAGTGGCGCCGCTAGGACCGCCAGCTTTGCTGCCTTGTAGCACCGAGTGTCGCCACTCTTCTGTGCCACACGGGATGTACGACGTGAGACACAGCCACGCGCGGAAAGCTACCAGGCTGGACAAGACGACGCACGAACCGACCGTGCCGCCCGGCTTTCACCACCTCCGAGGACGACACTGACCGCTCGAGCGCACTGTGGGCAGCACCAGTGATGCTCTGCTGATTCGATGGACTAGAGGCCTGTTCCGGCAGCTGTAGGCGAAAGCAAACTCCGGACGATGCGCTGCGGCAAGGGGAGATTCGATTGAGGGGAGGGAGTAGAGCCAGCTGAGCAAAAATAGGAACTGAAAAAATTACTCATGGCTCATCCTCGCTCTCCTCCACTCCTCCCCTCTTCCCTTCTCCCTCCTCTTTCTCTTCCTCTGCTCTCGGTTTTCTTCCTCCTCTCTCCGTCTCTCCCCTCTCTTCCCCGTCTCTCTCCCGGCCGGCGGATGGGAAGGGCGGGCAGTGGGCGGTGGGGAAAAGGGACAGGTTAGGTCGGGTAGGCGACGGACCCTGAACATCAGGGACAAGGGGTTCCCAACGGACGGGCGGGCGGGCGGGTGGGCGGCGGGCGGTGTGCGGCGGGCGGACGGATGGCCGGCGGTGGGCGGCTGGGAGAAGGGGCAGGCGGTGGATGCGCAGGCGGCGGCGTGCGTTTGGCCTTGGTGGCGTCCAGCTGCGGTCTGGAGGAGAGAAGGATCGATGCGGCACCGCCATTCACATCTGTGGGGCCATCGGCTGGCGGCTGCCCTCTCCTTCCATCCAAGCCGCGACCCCTAACGACGTCTTGCGCTCGAAACGGCGTCGTCGCCCCGTCATAAAATCCGTCACGGTTGCACAATCCCATGAACAGTTCTAAACAGTGCTTGCACAGTGATCTACGCTACCAAACCATCGAGGCGCTGGGAAAAGTCACTTGCGAACTCAGCCTAGGAGTCCTTAACCTTCAAGGGCAAAAGATGAAGCAAGGATCTCTTGGGGATGAAACTATTGCTCAACAAATCTTCACGAAGTCAATACCAAGCACTCACAAGAACTCAAACCACAACTCTCACACACATATAAAGTCTAAGCTCAAAGATTGGTGGAGAAGGAAAATGAGAAGTCAAGGCTCAAAGTGGTCTCAAAGCAATACAAGCCAAGGGCGTAAATATCTTCAATGGAACCAACAGCCTTAACTTGGAGTAGGTGGGGGATATTTACAGCCACACCCTCAGATCTGCCCGTTGGTGGGTAAAGATTTCCTTTTTTGAAAATTTCCGAAGTAACTTCGAAAACTTCCAAAAATGACCAGTACCAAATTCCAACTAGAAAAACACCTTTCGGATATTTCCGAAGACATTCGAAAATTTTCAGTTTCGAAAACCAACTTGAATAACACCTTTCAGATATTTCCGAAGACCTTCGAAAATTTTCGAAAAACTCCAGTACCAAAAACCAACTTGTTCACATCGCTTCGGAAATTTTCGAAGTTGGCTTCGAAAATATCCGAAAAACACAATTACCATTTTTCGAAGGCAAATGTATTTCAAAAAATTCTAAAGTTGATTTTAGAAAACTTTGAAAACACCAAAAGCCATTTTAAGAAAAAGAATCACTTCAAATAAAGATCTTAGAGCAATTTTCTCATTCCTATATATCAAGGCACCATCCTCCTTATAGTGCTGCTTTCCTATTGACTCAACAAATGAAAAATTACATTTTACCATTTGCACATGTGCCGCATCACATCGTTGTTTCAACTCAAATGGGTTTTGCCTTGAATATTACTTCACCGAGAACTAACAATCCTTCACACATACTCAAATAATCTGTTAGTCCTCTTTAATCGTATTGTTATTAATCACCAAAATAATTAAAGGCCTAGATGCACTTTCAATTATGTACGAAAAGTCCACTAAACTTTTTACAAACACTCTTAAGTCATCACGTGGGACTCCTATAAACATTCTTAGGACGCCACGTGGCACTCTAATAAATTAAAAAGTCATATAAATTCTAAAAAAACAAAACATTCAATCATCAATTTTCACTTAAATTAGTAGACTTATTATTGTTTTAGACCGTTAGATCTATTATTGATAACTGATGGGCCATTGGATTTATCTCAGAAAAAGTCTCCTTCCTCTCCTGCTGTACGTATGCCCATACGTACTCACGTACGTTCTCTTCTCTATCCCCTCCACCCCTTCTCTTCCCTTTTTTTTCTTTTTTTAAGATTTTTCTTTTTTTACTTAATTTCTTCGCTTCTATCTCACGAGCGTGGTTGTGGATTCTTGGTTGCATGTCCCATGCATAAATATATAAATGATTAATGATTTGATATTTTTATAAATAAACGATCTATTTTTAACTAACAATTTAGAAAAAAACCAATAGTTACATAGCAAAAAAACATCATTCTAAAAATGTATATCTGTTTTTTAGTTTGTTTGAATGGTTGTTTCATAATTAGACAACTAAATAATGTAAGATCAATATTACCAATATTTTACTATAAAAATTTAAAATATGTTATTTGAATTGACACCTATTCTTTACCTGACAACCAAATAACATCCGGTTTTTAATTTGTTTGGACTCTAGTTTTATTTATAATTATGTGAGTAAGTCAGGATTTATATTACTCATATTTTACTATGTAAAATTTGGAATACGTAATTTCAAAGTAGACCAGCAACCAAAATACAGTGAAACATTACAAAAATTAACATGTCTGATGTCGTCTTAAATCAGTCTCCGTGATAAAAATTAGAAAAATACAAAGTCATCATGTGTCAAGTTACCACGTGACACATTTTGAAAATTATAAAAATCTTCTAAATTCAAAAAAAATATATATAATATCTAGCCAACGGTTTTTACTTAGATCGATGACCTATTAATATTATTTTGAATCATCAAATCTACTTTTACAAAAATCATAATCGGCGACATGTCACATCTTTAAAAAAATTTAGAAAATCGTAAGGAAAAAAAATCTAACAATTGGCTTTCACTTTAATCACATAGAAAAATTATAAAAAAAACCCTCTTCACATTGCCCTCACAATTAATAATTATAAGCTACATGTCTGATTTCTAATTTAGCTATTTCTCTATTTATAATAGATCCATATGCATATATTTTACTATATAACAAATTTGACATTTCGACATAATCGACCTATCACTTATAAATATATCAAGCACAACCTATGATACATACCGTGGGAATGCACGGGCTAAAAGTTTCTTTAAAAATCAATTAATTCATTTTCAAGTCTGCAATAGCTAATACTACTTAATTAATTACTATATTCTAATCATGGTTTTTTTTGTGTGAGGCTAATCATTCAGCCAACGTTACCCTTCAAACTCACCCTTAGACTGACATGCGGGCCATAGCCACTCATATTAAGGCTGTGTTCGTTCTTTCGAGGTTTACAACTTATCTTTTGAGCACGTAAAATGAAACAACTCATGAACACATGATTAATTAAGAATTAATTAATTTTTTTGAAAAAAAAAGTAATATAATTTTTTAAAACAACTTTCATATAGATTTTTTTAAAAAAAAACATACCGTTTAACAGTTTAAAAAATGTGCACGCGAAAAACGAAAAAGGTGAGTTGAGAAAGATGGAGAAAAACACATCCTAACAGGCCCACATGTCTGGTGGCATTGACTTTTCGCTGCATGATTAACCAGCACAAACCAACACAACAACAGCTCATCGTTTCATAAGCACATTGTCTCCAGCTACTTAGGCGGGAGGTTCTCACTGGCTAGTCCTACTACTCATGCGCGTCGTACATCATACTCATTGCTGACTCAGACTCGTGCACATGCATGCTAGATCTAAGCCGGCACACGTGTACCAGCTGCCTAGCCAACATGAGTAATCAAGCTTCTACCAATTCCTTTCTTTACTTGCACACCAACTAATCGATCCCCTCTTCTTAATTTACTTGGACAAACAGGAGCCCTTGCTGCTGTTTTCCCAGCAAGGGAGAGGAGGAGTATAGTAGACCACGAATTAACTATCCATGCGTTTGGTGATGGAGTCATGTGCGATTAGGCAGCCTCTAAACTTTGGCTTAAAAGCCTTAAACTAAGTAGGCAACCGTCCTACACTCCCAAATCATAATGCTTAGGGCCCTAGATGGCCAGCCTTTTGCCCACGAATCAGACGGCAACACCACATGGTTAGGCACGCACACTGCAACAGTGTGTCCAGATTCCAGTATAGGCTAATCGTGGAGCGTTGCTAGCTCCTCCTCCTCACGACGGGAATCATGGCAGATGTTGGTGCTGCACGCCATGTACAGAAGAACACACCTTGTGATGCGGAGACGCTTGACGCATCTGCAGATTCCGGGCGAGACGCAAGCAACCGTACACGTATGCATCAACGCACGATGGGTCACACACAGCCTTGCGCTCGAAGCTGGACCGGGTTTTGTTTAGTCGAGAGCGTGCCAGGTTGCGCCTTGGGAAAACCGCGGGTGGAGCTTTTGTTTTGGCTTGTGGGAGAAGCACCTAGCTCTCCCCTCTCGAGTGGCTCGAGAAATAGTACTACGCCTCTTTGCGCAATGGCACGCCTGCTTTTGTTGCATAGAGAAACGTACGGGAGCCAATGGCGTCTCGCGTTGCCGGCGAGGCCTCTTTCCGGGAAGCAGGCGGCAACCCTTGTCGAGATTGGTGCACGGTTTTTTTAACTTGCAACTTCACGGAGAAGCGGAAAGCGGATTCTGGCGTTATTCACCGAGGCAGGTCAGTAACAGGATGGCACATTGGCACTTTGTATGAGTGGAATGCATGGTTTTGGCGTCGGAATGGCTGCACAAAGGAGATGGTTTGGATTGTGGCGTCCCAGTGCCGTGCTTGGCCACAAGGTCGCTGCCACGGGCAGGGGCGGCGGCGAGGGGGTTGGTTGGGGGCATGGACGGTGCCCGTGCATGCGCTGTCACGGCACCCGCTTCAGCGGTCTGACACATGTTGGGTTCATGCATCCGTGCCTGAATGGCTGTGTCCCTGGAGTTCTCTTGCTTTCGGTGAGAGCTAGGCAACAGAAACTGGAGAACGGATATTTTTGCTACAGTAATTCGTTGCGAGGTGAACTTAATTTGCTCGTAAATTAGTCTCGACCTGTTCACGCACAGGCGAGATAGATTATTCTCGTAAATAGTTGAAACTATATAATTGGAGATGAAAAAAAAACTTAGAAACGGCTCCGTTGGCAGCATATGTTTCCCCATCACGACTCTGATGATTCCCATGGCCATATGATCTATTGGGGATTTTCCACAGCAAATTGATTCATAAGGAAGGGAAATACCCTAATTGCATGGGAGTACGGTGAATTCGCGATCCTGTGACTTGAACTGGTAATTTTGCTCAAAAAATTTGCATTTGTAGGAACTTAGGAAACTTTAAAGCCCAAAGATTTGGATTTACAAAGTGATGTTACACTCAGGCTCAAACGCGCACGCTGGCGCACAAACGCGACACGACCCGAAAAGGGCGCCAATCTGAGAGCCAAGACTAGGTCGAGGGGGCGACCCACATGGCAAAGATCTCATCTTGCCGATGAACTTCCTTGGACTCTTCTCCGGCGCCGTCGGGCTTCGCGGCCTTGGAGAAATCAATCTCCTTTGCCTCCGCACGTTGATGTGCGTGGCTAGCTCTTGAAATCTCGTCTGGATTCAACGCGAATTCTTGTCAGCTGATCATGATCGACGCAGCTTGATTCCCGGTCGGCTGATCATAATTAGCTCGCCACGGACACCTTCCTGGTCTCCCGGTGCCCGCGCCGCGACTCCGCCCTCCCGGAGTACTGCTGCTGCTGCCTCCGGCCGGCCGACCTGGCGTACACCGCGTCGAGCTGCATCTGCTCGTAGCGGCACTCCTCGCTGCAGAAGGGCGTGTCCCCCTTGTACATGAAGATGTCGCTGTCCCGCGTCAGCGGCTTGGTGCAGAGCGCGCAGGCGTCCAGCGCGTGCCTCCCCTGCTCGCCCACCGGCTCGGCGTCGAAGAAGAAAGCGCAGGCAAGAGTCGCCGCCATGGTGATGATGTTTACTGCTACTATGATGCTCTGGCTAGTGGGAAGAAGAGGCGAGGCGATGAGTTGCTGGTGGAGCTCGACCGAGTGGGAGTGCGGGGTATATATGTAGCTCGGTGGTGCGTCGCGTCGCGCACGGGCGGGTGGGGGAGAGAAAACCGTGGTTCCGTGCCGAGCTGCGGGCGAGAGCGAGACGGCACACGGGTCGGGGAGGCGGGTTCGCGCGCCAACCGGAGACGGGATGGTGGCGGTTCGCCTTGTCTCCTTTTTTTTCAATTCGGGGCTTGGACCACGGTGACGTGAAGTGGTTGGGTTGGCTGCCTTGATGGGCAGCGTCAAGTACGTGGCGGACGCGGGCTCCAGCGCGGGGAGAACGACAAGGAATCCGGAGGGGAGAACCGCACCATTCACCAAAGACGTCCCTGTTGTTGTTACAGGGACGTGGAGTCAGTACCGCCCAAAAACCGTGGGCTAGGCCATATTACTCACTGCTGCATCAGCAAGTGGAGATAATGCTTGCGGCTTGCTACGCTTTCTGCAGCAAAAGCGAGGAGCAAAATATTCGCGTCAATAATCAATCGGAAAGCACTTGGCGCGGCTCTCTTAGTCGGAATCGTGTGCATCAGCATCAAATCTACATCATTATACGGCCCTCTAAACAGCGGCTTAAACTAATCATGTGCCTTAGGGCTGATAATTAGCGCGCCAGCCTTTTCCCCAACATACCGGGCAGGCACCCGCACATGGTTAGGCACGCTAATAATCGAGGCCAGTTGCTTCCCTTGCCCCACTGCCTGGTGTGCCCCACATAGCACCTAGTAGTAGTGAGCATCGACGTGCGCTTTTCAAGAAACAAAAAAAAATAATTCAGGGCCTCTCTTTTGTTTTTCTCCTTCTTTAATTGTGTGCTCCATGGGAATCTTGGGCGAGTGTGGCGCGTGCATGCGCGCCAGGTAGCACCGTGTGAACAGTAAGTTGGATGCTCACCAAGTTGGCACGTATTCTACGTACTAGTACCCCTTCTTTGCAAGCGACCATGCAGCATCCGTGATTTTTAATAGTGAAACCTTTGGAGAGAAGCATAGTACTCCTAGGCAGGCAGCTGATTAAATTTGCTGTTTAATTAGCCGTTAGATCTCGCCAGGTTTCGCCTCGGCAACCGAGCACGTTTTTTCAGCGGTAGTAGTAGCGGGGGAAGCACCTCGCAGACTCGCGGTTGGCACGCCACGAGATTCCGTTGGTAGTTTACGGCTGCGGGAAAACGGGAGAGATGGGTGGCATCCATGCCGTTGCCGGCCGGTCAGGCAGGCAGGCTTCGTCCTGGGAGGCAGCTTTTCTCGAGATCTGCGCGCTGTTTAGTTTAAGTACACTAGGCTTAACACTGAAGCATTGCACGTAATCACTGGAATTTGCGAGGTAAATCTCGTGAGGGAGATACGCCCGTACTACTAAAATCTTCATTACTGAGGTACAACTAGCATAATTCGTTCCTCCTCACATGTCTGATACACAGATTATAACAGCATGCGTGGTGAGAAATGTTTCTACGTCGCGGTAGCAGAACAGGTCTCTCCAGTTTGTCGATTGGAAGTATTCGCTCTGGGTCACACAAATGTTGGGTGATGAGTGGCGAGCATATAATAAAAAGTGGGTGCTGCATCTGATGGGCGTGGGCGGCGTCGTTACGTGCTGCTGCATCCGCACCGAGTCACGGCCTGCCTGGTAGCAATCGGATACATGTTCGGTCCTACTTCAGGAGTTCAGGTCCAGCCCAGGGATGAAAACGGACGGAATTTTTTCCACCCGACCCGTCCGTTTTTTTATATTTCACCCGACCGTTTACATATTGTCGGAAAACATCGGAATCGAGATGGATCTTGGGTCGGAAGACATCGGAATCGGATCAGAAGTAGAAACGATGTTTTTCCGTCCGTTTTCTCGGAATTCCGTATTTTATCAGAATTTTATCGGATTATACCCGGATGTTATCCGGATTTCAGCAGACCTATTCTATTAGTCCAAAGGCCCAACTCGTCAAAGGCCCATCTGAGTAAAACCTAGGTCCTCTGTCCTCTTATCCTCTCAGCCTCTCAGCGTCCACTCTCCATCTCCAGCCGCGCCGCGTCGCCGTCCTTGCGAGTCTCCAGGTTTCTAGGTCCAGGCCGCCGCCGTCGCCGGTCCCCGTCCATCTGTCCGCCGCCGGCCATCCAGGCTCCCTGACGCCGGCCCTCGCCAACCCCCGATGCCGAGGCAGGCAGGAGTCCAGGCCGCCGCCGTCGCCGGTCCGGGTCCCCGACGCCGCTGTGCGGGTGTGGCGCAGGGCTCCAGCGCCTGCCGGTCCGCCCTCCAGGGCACCGCCGTGGCCGGCCCCCGACGCCCTCCAGCTCCAGGTCGCCCTCCAGGACTCCAGGTCGTGCAAGCTCGTGGTCGTGCAAGCCGTGGTCGTGCACCAATCCACCATGTCGAATCGTGGTCGTGCAAGCTCGATGTTGGAGCAGCATCTTGGTTTGGGCACCATGTTGCCATCACCCCCGCCGCCACCTTCTTCGATTAAAGACAGTAGTAGCGGATCCATTACAGGTAAGCACTAGCGGATCCATTACAACTCGATAGCCGCAGTGTTGTCCTACGAATTAGTAAGAATTTGATTGTTTTCTATGATAGGAAAGATGAATGTGAGGGAGGTCGGTGTGTCAGCATCATCATCTTCAGCAGGTCAGAATGAAAATCCAAATGTAATGGCAGGTGACACTCAAAACCAAGAAGAAGGACAACGTACTTTAGGCACTGAAGAAATAATTCCCTTCGAAGATGGAGATCCTGAGGAAGATGAGGCTGTTACAGGAAAGAGGAAGAAAAGATGCACATTTGTTGTGTGGCAATATTTTATCAAGAAGACAGTGGTAGTAGAGGTTGAGGGGAAGAAGTATGAGCAATTGTGGGGTTATTGTAACTTTCCAAAATGCAGGCAAAGGTATAGAGCTGAGTCTACCAATGAAACAAATGCATTTCGGAGTCATTTGAAATCATCTCACAGCATTGTAAAAGGACAGTTGCAGCTCAACGCTGAAAAGGGCCGCGGAAAAGATGTTACCAATTTTCATCCTTTCAGGTATGACCATGAGACTAGTCCCAAGAAGTTCTATTTGGCAGTAATCATGCATGAATACCCATTCTCTATTGTTGAGCATGACTACTTTGTGGACTTCCTTAAGTCTTTGCATCCAAACTTTGCCTTCAAGTCTAGGGTCACTTCTAGAAAAGATATAATGGACATATATATAGAAGAAAAAGATAAGTTGTATGCAGAATTGAAGAAAGTTCCATGTCGCTTTAGTGCAACCATGGATATATGGACATCATGTCAGAACAAAAGTTATATGTGTGTGACCTTGCATTGGATAGATGATGCGTGACAGATTCAGAAGAGGATTGTGGCTTTGTTTCACCTAGAAGGACGACATACTGGCCATAGGTTGGCAGAGGCCTTAACTGAAATTTTTGTTAAATGGTTTGTTGAGAAGAAAATATTTTCCTTGACTTTGGATAATGCATCAAATAATTTAGTAGCAGTGGCTGATATAATTGATGATCTTAAATACAATGGAAATGGTTCTTTGTTTTGTGATGGGCTATTTTTTCACATTAGATGTGCATGCCACATACTTAACTTGGTTGCTAGAGATGGGATGACTGTCATTTCAAAAACACTAGACAAGGTTAAAGCATTGGTACTGGCTGTGAAGGGCTCTCCCTTGCAATGGGAGGAGCTTATGAAATGTGCTAGTGAGTGTGGATTGGATAAATCAAAGGGCATTCAACTTGATGTCTCAACTAGGTGGAACTCAACTTATTTGATGCTCAAGGATGTACTGTACTACAAGGCTGCTTTCATTAGGCTCAAAGTTGCAAATTGCCGTAAGTATGAGAAAATTTCTCCCTCTGATACTGAATGGGGCATGGCTGCTACAATTTTTCAGTGCTTGAAAATATTTTATGATCTTACTGAATTGCTTTCTGGTACCTTATATCCTACTGCAAATCTATTCTATATAGGCTTCTGTGAGATAAGAAAGTTGCTTAGTAAATGGAAGAATCATAGCAACTTAACTATATGCAATGCAATGTTATTATGTGATGTACTGTGTTTAGTTGGCTGTGAGCAATATGACCTACTTATGGGCTATGGCAGTCCCAATGCTGAAAATTTTCAGATAGCAGATAATATTAATCACATCTAGTTAGTTTTGCGCATAAGAATGTTCCTCTGTATGTGGCTATATGCTTCAGATTGGCTATTGTGAGTACCTGTTTCTTCTCTTGATTTTTTCCTTTCCTTTTTTGCAGCTCACATCCCATTGTATCTGTGCCCTTTCTTGAATACTACAAGCAAGACAAGGCTGGACAAGCTGTGAGTTTGAACTTCTTCTTTGGTATATCTAATAAATTATATTTTTTGCCTGTTATTTTCCTGCTGGAAAAGCTGCTTGTTCATTTTTTCTCTGTTGTTGAATGGTGGAAAAAACATCAACAGTTTTACAGAGTTTGAACCAAACAACTCGATGATTCCTTAATGATCAAGTTGCTTGTACCAGACTTTAAATTAGTAAATTACCATAGTCAATTAGTTAATTCTGTTTTGTTTTGCAATATATGCAGGTCGATGATTCTGAAGTCATTGGGTTTCTGCTGCAAACTGAAATAATTCCTCTGTGTCTGCCCAGTTGCCTCCCCAACGCTCTGAAAGATGGAACCCTCAACAACTTCCTCCAGGTGTGTCCCCAACGCTCTGTGCCGCAAAATATTTACATTATAATTTACACAGAAAAGTTTCAATTGATTTCTGATTCTACCTTCATATTTGTGTGATTGTGAGTGTAAACATGTGCGTTATTTCAGCTTAAGTTTTCGATTTCCGACCGTTTCTGTTGATTTTCTGACCGCATTGGTTCGTTTCCGTGCATCCGCATATCTCGATTCCGTTTTTCGAACCGACATTTTTCGAACCTAATTCCGTTTCCGCCAAAAAAATATAAAAACGAAAGTAGAAATAGCGTTTTTTCGACCGTTTCCGTCCGTTGTCATGGCTAGTCCAGCCAAGCCATGACGCATCGCTTGATTGGGTCTGAGACTCAGCAGTGTGACTCGGTGATGAGTGAGCAGGAGAATTGAATCGTTCAATGAATCTGACGTTGGAGTCCCATCATTTCCTCCACTTTGGTCTTTTCTTTAGTTGGGTAGGAGTCATTGTTACGTCGCCCACTGATAATCCAATCCTGTTAAACAGCAGTTTAGCTGAGGTTCTCTACTGACGAAAACAACAATTAGCATCAAATCAGCTGATTTCCCACTTTCTTGGCACAAATGATCAGTAGTGTGTTTTCGTTTACTACCAGTTCATGGAAAAAACAACAGAGTGAAGGAGAAAACAGTTTTACCGCTGGTTCACAAAAAAACAGTTTACAGCAGTACAAGTGTACAACTTCAGAGCAGCAGACGAATAACAGATTCAGAGCTTTTGCTTGGAGAGCTTGCAGCGTTTGACAGATTATGGGGCTCAAATTATGAAAAGTCACTGGTGTTCCATAAAAGAGTAGACACAAATATGATTTTGCTCAAAAATTTATGGCTGAATAGAGCTTCTCGAATATTTACAGCGCAATTGCTCTTCACACCAACTCAGATCAGCTCCTCATACACACAAAAGGAGCCAACCAAAAGGGGAAAAAAAAAGAGAAGCACACATGGCCTAAATTAAACCATGTTGCCTGGTGAATCTGGTTCAATTGCCTTCCTCAGATCCGTCCATTCTCTGCTTCGTCTTCGACCAGATCTATCCATCGGCACAGCGCCGGTCAGACAGGAGCAAGAACAACTCCATCACATCTTGCAGAGCTCACGCTCATCTACCTAGGGTACTCTGCCATGGTGCTGCCGCTCAACAGCTCGCCACGGACACCCCCGCCTTCCGGGACACGGGCGCCGGCGCGGTCTCGTGCCTGCTCCGCTGCCCCTGCTGCTGCTGCTTCCGCCTGGCGCTCGCCGCCTGCCTCGCGCAGGCGGCGTCGAGGTGCATCTGCTCGTTGCGGCACTCCTCGCTGCAGAAGGGGGTGTCCCCTCTGTACATGAAGATGTCGCTGTCGCGGCGCAGCGGCTTGCTGCAGAGCGCGCAGGCGTCCAGCGCGTGCCGCCCGGTCTCCCCGACCGGCTCCGCGTCGAAGAAGAAGGCGCATGCGAGGGACCTTGCCATGGAGGATTTCCCAAGCTCTCTTGGCCTTGCAACCTTTTTTGCTTGTTGCTTCGGAGAGGAGAGGAGTTGAGTTCGGGTGGAGACTTGAGAGGTGAGGTAACCGTGAAGGGGACAGGGGCGGGGTATATAAACTTGCGGGGCGGAGGTAGGCGACAAAGCCGCGGCGGGGGTGACGTGGTGCGGAGGCGGAAAGTGGAGGAGGGGGTGGAGGGGAAACCATGGGTGGTTCTGGAAACCGGTACGCGAGGCGGCCCACCGGCTGGGGAATACCAAAGCCACCAGCGTGGCGGAGAGACCTCTTTTTTTTGTACCAGTAGACAGTAGTGGCTTTTCCGTGGCGATGGCCCAGTGGTGCAGTCGTTGGGCGGTGGGCTCCACCGCGGAAACGACAAAACAGCGCGTTGGATCCATCGTGCCATGGATTCATCTTGACGTGGCACACAGTTGGATGGCTTCACGAGCAGGCATGGAAATACTGTACTCCTACCAGCAAATCTGTTGTTGCTATCGCTGGTTCAACGAGCGAGCTAGCTTCCGCTTTGTGACACCGAAAAACCGGTAACACGACCAAACCCACATAGGACCCATCAAAATTAGGTTGCGGTGGGCTGCTTCTTCCGGGTGGGTTGGGCTGTTTGCGTAACACCTGTAATGACAATTGTCTGTCTCAAAATTGGACGTTTTGACAAGAAGTGGGTCGTTTAGGATATCTTTGTGTGAGGACATCACAAGGCCCAACAGATAGGTATCGTTAGACTTGGAATGGAGGAAGGCCTAGTAACATTAACGAAACGGCCGAAGCCCAATTCACTAAACAAGATGAATAGATGACGACATATATACAGACTCCCAATTCCTTTCTCTTTTACGTCGAAAAAAACAAAAGATTACGGTGCGATATTGAGCTACAAAATCACGATACGATGCTTATCATGGTTTTGCCTCGCAATCTGATACTGTGGCGCATATATACAGGCAATCTATTCTCTGTCTGGAATATACATTGTCCTTGCCACTGATGACGAGATATGGTACGGGCAGTAAAACAGCTGCTGTTCGGAAAACCATTTCTTCATACAGGTAAAGCTTTTAACTTGCATAAACAGGAAGAAGTAAAAATTGAACCATCCCGTGTGCCCGATTTCACTTCACGGATATTCACGAGAAGTTGTTGCCTCCAATTTCACGGATGTTTTTTCTTATTCTTCCTCTCTACTTGTGCCCAGATCACTCGTGTCTGTTCTTACACCAAACACTGCCGCTGTTTATGAGATGCACTACACAGACGACAATGTAGATTGCCCACATCTATATATAGCCCGAACATATTCTTAAAAATTTCTGCTGCTCCCTGATTGAATCATCCCGATATCTCTTCATTCCTTTAGCTGAAAAAACCAAGGGAAAAATAAGCTGTCCAGCTTTAAGAAAACAGGGTAATTAAAGGGTTGTGGCATAAATCATATGGTACGTACCAGTTTTACGGCCGATGACCATATATAGCAGTCCAGCTGAATTGAAAAGAACAAGAATGTATTATGTTCTAAAAAAAAAACTCTAAGGTAATGCATATGTACAAACAAGATTAGGGTGAATTACAGTCACCTGTTCCGAGGAGCAATCTCCTTCTCCTGCCTCATGCATGTCGCTACAAAATCATACCCTTCAAGGACGTGAAATTTATAATGGTTAAATTGTATGCAGCAGATGATATGAGTATACTGATGATTTTGTGGCGCATTTGGCACATTCATAATGCGATAGTGCACGATAAAAGACCAGCACCCATCAGTGCATCCAAACGGTTCTTGGAGAGTTACTGATGTTGATAAAGAATGGCCAAAGGTTTGACCTGGTGAAGGGGGTGAAGGGGAAGCAGATCTAGGGCGACACAATTTGCCGGACGCAAAAGGACGATAAACCAAGAGAATGCTGGAAACGACCTCCCTGGGGATGGGCAAAACTGAACATCGATGGCTCTTTCCTTGTGGCTGATGGTAGTGCTGGGGTCGATGCAATCCTTCGGGACTACAATGATGAAACCATCTTCACTATGTGCAAGTCACTAGCAAACTGCTCTTCAGCGTTAGAGTCTGAACTTGCCGCCTATGTGGAGGGCCTTCCGTTAGCGCTGCAATGGATAATGTTGCTGGTCACAATTGAAATAGATTGCGTCTCAGTTGTGCATCTACTCACTGATAAGGAGGAGGACCACTCAACCTTGGTGTTTCTGGTTAGAGAAGCAAAATGGCTTCGATCAGGAGAAATGACGACTTCCATTACGAAGATCTAGCAGGAACAAAATTTGATTAGCCATGAATTAGCAACCAAAGCTAGAAGGGACTGTTACTTAGGCCTCTGGATTGGGTTTGAGTCCAATTTTGTTTTATGGTTGGTCTAAAACGATTGTAATATGTCCTGTGTGATTTAATAAAGTTCTTTTTCCTCACAAAAAAAATTGTATGCTGAGGCGGGCAATCTGATTTACACTTACGTCAAAGATTTTAAAATCAATGTAAAATTACTCGTCTAAATGATTGTTCCACGGAGGTAGACACAACAGATAAAAAGATCAACAATTTCTCATTCAAGCTTAATGGCCTGTGTAGATCACCTATAAGTTCCAGCGGTGCCACAAGATTAACCTTTCTGATCAAAGACAGAAAAATGCCCGTCGATCAATTTGGCAGTTATCCATCCCCTTATTCTTTAATTAGTTAACACCTTACATGCCATTGAAAAACTGCCCATTCCCTTATATGCCCACTTATTCTCTCAATGCCATACGAATCCAGGTTCCACATGTCATTGAGACACTAATGACATATAAGGGATGATATAGGTGACAACATCGCATTTCCAGATAATATTCAAAAGACCAACCAAAATCTGCATAATTCCAGCAAGCTCAAATAAAGATATATACTCCATTAGTATGCTATTAACTGCAGCAATACAAACCAGCTGATAGGAAAATATAAGAGAATAGGGTATAAAGGCACATTTAGAACGTGCGTACGTGTTCCGTATCTGAGAGACCATGAATGTACAAGGATGGACGGAATGCAATTATGCAAAGCAGGAAAACTAAATCAGCAATTAACGTGATAAGAAAACATCAGTAATCAAGATAAAAGATGCTTACGACTGCTCGAAGGATCGTATTGCCATGCGTGCACTGAGTGGGAGGTGTGCATGAACAACTCGTTTGGCGGGTCAGGCATCTCAAACTTACTGAATTCCACGACCTTCCGCTTCCACAGGTCCACGGCAAAGATGCACGAGTCGAGGAAGAAGTATACCCTGTCGGGATCTCGAGGATGGAGGAGCGCAATGCATGGCAGGGATGCTCCCCGGCAGTATGGTGTCCAGGTAGCTCTCGTCGGCCCAGACGTCGGCCAAGGCCACGCTGCGCTCGGGGTTCCAATTTCCGGCCGAGGACGGGTCGGAGAGTGCCCACGTGCTGACCACCAGGCGCGTCGGCATCGCCGTGGATCTGCACGTACCTTAGCCTTCCGCCGCTCGCCCTCACGCAGCGGTGAGCGCCGAGGTTAGGCGGCCTTGCCGGCAGCTGGTCGGGGACCGGTGGTGGGAGCGGAACGTGGAGTAGTTCCGGGTCGTCGGCGAAGGGGTCGCAGGCGAGGAGGCCGTAGGAGAGGTCGACCCACCAGAGCATCCCGGCGTGGGAGACGACGCGCTCGCCGACCCAGTACCGGTGCAACGGGGGCGAGTAGGCGAGCTCCTTCTCGACCCACCTGAACTCCCCGACCGCGTAGCGGAGCAGCGTGGCGCGGCCGGTGCCGTCGCCGGCGGGCTGGAGCTAGGTGACCACGCAGCCACCGTCCCTCGTCATGAGGCCGATGTTGTTTCCGTGGAAGCCCACGGGGCGGCCGTGTTCGCGGAGGCAAACGGCCCCGCCGGTGCGTGCGTCGCAGAGGTGGTAGGTGACCAGGGAGGACATGGGGCCGTCGGACTCCGTGGTGCAGAGGACAAGCAGGCCGGAGGAGTCGGCGGCGGCGACGTAGGGGTGGCTGTGGAGGCAGGGCGGCGAGGAGACGCGGAACGGCACGGTGAGGACGGAGGCGCGCAAGAGCTCGTTGCAGGCGACGGAGATGTCGGTGCTCAGCGGGAAGATGCGCTTCGCCTCCTTGTCCTTCACGACCTTGGGGACTCCGGCAAGGATGAACCACCGGTCCTGCGCCGCGCGCCATGGCTGAATCGCGGGAATTCGATCGATTAGGCCAGTCTCAATGCAATGTTTCACCTCTCGGTTTCCAAGATTCGAAACTTAAAATAAAACTAACTTCTATTCTCAGTGCATAGTTTTATTGCACGGTTTCACTTGTTATTTTAGCCCCACCATTAACTCTCTCCTTCCTCTTCCACCCAATCAGAGAAGTGCATGTACGTCATGAAACGAAAAAACACTCTCAATGAGGGTTTCATCCAGTTTCCAATGTCTTGGAAACAACGCTCAAAGGTTTTATGGGGATGAAATTTTTCCCTTCTCTCTCCTACTAGTTTCATGCAAAAAACTGATGTGGCACTCTATTTAATGTGCATGAAACCTCTCATGAAACTCCATTGAGACTGGCCTTAGGGTTCGGGTTTGTGCCATTCGTCGCGGGGGATCAGGGAGCGAACAAAATTACACACGTCGTCCATCCGAAGGACGTTGCTTGCTTGTGTGAAACCTGTCATGTTCGAATCTTAATGCAAAAAGGCCTCCGTCTTCAATACCCTTCCGTCTCTTTTTCTGTAGGTTTGCAATCCTCATTTTTTAAGACAAACTCAATACTTTATATGTCCTCCATTCTCTCAATAAGTAGTGGATATCCTGCACGTTGCAGCGAAAAATTTAAAAATACTTAAAAAAACTCGAAGAAAACAATATGTAAATTTTTTACACGTTATATCTAAATGGACAATATTTGTTCTGTAGTAGTTGATGTGAAATTTACAATTGTACATGACACTTGAATGGTTATGTATCAAACATGAGAAGAATCCAATGACTATTAGGGCACTCACAGTGCAGACTCTACCCATAGAGTCTAAATCTCTAAGACTCCATCACAAGACTCCATACTCCCCAATGCAAAATTTGTAATAGTAGTTTCTATAGATAAAGGAATTTATTATGCAACACAAAGAAAGCTGATCAACTGTGGCATATTGCCATGTGATCCACTCTACACCTCTCAACGACTATGCAACAACCATATGACATGATTAACCGGCAACCAAACCATATAACAGCATATCACCAAAAGCATACAAAATACAGGATAAAGTAATATGAAATATGACCGGAAGCATAGTACGATATCACCAGAAGCATATACAACAATATCACCGATAAGGACTGAAATATAAATACTAGTGGCATGCACCTAAGCAGCCATGACAGATACCGTTGTCCATAAGAACAGAAATATAAATAGTAATTAGATAATAGTATATAGATAATCTCCAGCCGTGGCTTCAGAAGTCAGAAAACATTCCAGCATCCTCTCGGTAGAAAGCCACCCTCCAGATAGAGCCATCGACACTTTCATGTCCTGATTATCGACCTGCAAAATAAGATGAGCTAGTAAATAAACAACTTTGTTGTAAGAAAAAGAGATGGAGGGTACAATGATAGAACTATTGTAACATAGTCATAGGAAAGTATTAACATACTAGTAGATAATATATAAACTAATATTTCTACCTAATTAGTTCGATGCCCAAACTTTTGCCAAATGTGATCAATCAAATCAGACTGTAGTTGCCTGTGAGCTTCACGATCACGAATCTCAGAATTTCCCTGTATTACCTCCTCCATCACCGGATCATGTGCTTGAGTGATTGTAGATGGCTGAACAGTAGATGTGGTTGCTTCCTCGTTCAAGTCAAACGAATCGTCCTCTATATCCTTCTCATCCTCGATTATCATGTTGTGGAGTATTATACAAGCTAACATGATATTTTCAAGATCCCCTTGTTCATACAGACGTGCCGGCCGACGCAAAATGCCAAAACGAGATTGTAAAATCCCAAATGCACATTCAACGTCTTTTCTTGCCCCCTCTTGTTGTTTTGCAAATAGCTTGTGCTCAGCTGATTGCAGTGCTTTTATGGACTTGACAAAAACAGCCCAATCTGGGTATATTCCATTTGCAAGATAATAAGCCTTGTTATATTGCCTTCCATTCACAAAATACTGCACCTGTGGAGCTTCTCCTCTTAATTCCTTGATGAACAAATCAGATTGACTCAGCACATTGATGTCATTGTTGGATCCCGCCACTACAAAGAAAGCATGCCATATCCATTAGTCATGTGAAGCAACGGCCTCTAGAATGATGGTTGGTACACCATGATCACCACGAGTATATTGTCCCTTCCATGCATAGGGACATTTCTCCCAATGCCAGTGCATATAGTCAATGCTCCCTAACATGCCAGGAAAACCACGACGCTCACCGATCTCCAACAATCGTTCTACATCTTGTACCGTGGGGTGTCTCAAGTACTTTTCGCCGTATACTTCAAGGACACCCTTAACAAACATTTTCAAGCACTCCATACTAGTACTTTCTCCCATCTTCAAATACTCATCAAGCTGGTCTGCAAAGCCGCCATATGCTAACTAACGCATTGTTACTGTACACTTATGAATTGGTGAGAACCCTGGACGATTCAGAGCATCCGTTCTCAAGGTGAAATACTCAGACCACCCACTCAAGGCCTCAACAATCTTCTCAAAGAGGGGTCTCCTCATCCTAAATCTTCTACAAAACTGTGTCTCATTGTAGACTGGATTAGGAGAGAAGTAGTCATCCATTAGTTGCTGGCTGGCTCGTTCACGAGGCCTGAATATATATCGCCTAGGACCAGACCGAGATCTTCCACCTTGTATGACATCAACAACGGCGGACTGCACTTCAGCTACAAGATGATCGCCTAAATCATCTAGAATTTCTTGCTCTTGAAGATAGTCATCCATGGAGTACAGATCAGCAGGATCGATGCTGTCATCTCCATCCATGGCAGCAAAGGATAGTAGGGAATAGTAGACAGCAGATAAGAAAGGGAAGCAGTAGCAGAAAGGGGACTCAGAAAAGAAAGCAATGACTGAAAGATGTCGTGGCTGTGCTATATATAGTCACATTTGCCGTGGGAGTGCATTTCAGTTTCACTAAATATAGTGGTTTCAGTTCACACTTGTTTTAAAATACCACTAGTCACAAGAATTAAAATAGCACTGATCACAGGAATTAAAATAGCACTGATCATTGGAATTAAAATAGCACTGATCATAGAAAATAAAAGGACTTCAGTTACCTTACAGAAATTCCTTCGCTGGTCACATTTGTTTGCACACACTTGCTACTACATAATCAATTTCATGAAATTACAAGTCCATCAGTTACTAGTTCTAATCAATTAAATAAAGCAATTGAAGATGACTTCTTTACTAGTTACCAGTCATACCTTAGGAAATAAAGCAAGTCTCAGGCACTCCAGTGCCAGGTTTCTCTCAGCCTTAGCATCAGCACTAAGCTGGTCAGTAGGCGCAAGCAGCAGTTGTGTGTAAGTTTCTAACATTTTACCCTTAGTTTGTTCATGAGCTGCTTCATTGTTTAGCCTAGCTGCTTCAGACTTCTTATCAGCCAAGCTTTGCTGAATTTCAGCCATCTTTTCTCTGTCTTCCTTACTCTTGGTGGTTGCTTCAATGAACTTCTCAAATTTTCCACTAAAATCAGCCAATGCATTAGATGACTTCTTTTTGCCATTGCATTCTCTTCTTGCTTTCTTATGTCCCGTAGGCCGCTTTTCTCCATCTAACTCCAAATTCACCAGCTGAGCTGGATTAGCCTTCACACACTTTTCCTTTTCCTTCTTTAACCTAGCAAGATATGCTGACCACTTTTGCTGACCACGTAGTACCTTCCACATATGCTGTAGATGGAAGGCCTTATCATTATTTTGGGCAGACCACATCGTTAATGCTTTGTTAGTCAATTGATCATCACTCATCCCACTTTCCCACACTCTACCGGTGTTAACCCAAACTCCATGTAAATCAGATAATGGTTTCTTAGAACGATCCCAACATATTTTCAATTGGTTCCGGTTCCTCTTACGGTTACTTTCTGCGGTCTTGTTGTATTCTTTAGTAACATCACTCCAATAAGCATCTGACTTCTTGTCATTTCCATCTACTGGGTCCTTTGAACAACGCAACCAAGCACTGGCCTACAGAAACAACAAAACAAAAACATAATTAAAAAAAGACAATTGTTAGTCTTTCAAGTGTGCATGGAGATAGCTTGGTTTGAACCTACCAATCGTATGTCGTCAGGGACATTCCAATTCAAACGCTTCTCAGTTCTAGAATCATCATCGACGTCAATTGTTTCATCTTCTTGCGCATCTAAATCATCCACTATATCATGAGTTTGCTGTGTTGGAGAGGGAGTTCTTGTGGCATCAAGGTCAATTGGTGCCACTGTAGACTGACTCATTCCAGCACCAACAAAGTGAAAATTTTCATTTCCATTAGGGTGGTTAGCAAATGGGTTTGACTGCAAAAAATTTGAGAACCCTCCTGGTGGGTATAACCTGCAACCATATACCAGTTATTTTTCATGCTTATAAACTATATATTAGAAATATAAAACAACAGGTCATAGAAACCAGCAACAAAGCTTCTGTTGTCCCTTTTAAATAAAAGTACACAATGAGTTATGGTGATAATACATGTAAGTCAAGATTAATCACTGCAACACTGAAATGACATTGCACAGAAGTGATGACCACAAGCTTGCTATTCAGAGCTGCTACTCGTGACTGATGGCCTAAACTATAAAACGAACTAGTAGCTATAAAACAAAACTGAAACTACAAAACAAACTATCATCTTGGCCTCTCAGGCTTAGTACTAGGAATCTCAACACGGGAAAACAAACTGAACATTCAATCCCATCCAAGAATCCTTCACTGGAGACTTACCCTTCGCTAGGAGATGACATTGGCCACCATCCACCAACGGGAGAAGCACCAACTCGAGGAACACCAGCATCTTGAGGGACACCTGTGGCTCCAGCTTGAGCACGGGTTCCAACGGCTCCGGTGACCGGAGCACAGTTCCCAGCAGCACAGACGGATGGAGGACGACTCCGGCTTGAGGACGGGTTCCCAGCAACACCTTTGCCTCGCTGAGAATCCTTCTTCGTTAATCGATTCATTGGTGAGATTTGGGGGTGTTTTTGGGTCACAATGGATGGGGTAGGAGATGGAATCGAAGGGAGGTACGGATGGACGGAGCTATGGATGGATGGACATGGATATGAATCTGAACAAGAGATGGACGGCAGAAGGGGAAGTTTAGGGGGACGGGGCTGGAAGATTTGGCGGCGACGGCGGGTACCTCTATGAGCGCGAGCGCGGGAGATGGCCTCGAGCGGGTTCCAGCGCGGGTGAAGCCTGCTCGTGCGCGCGGGAGATGGCCTCGAGCGCGGGAGATGGCGGCCTCGCGCGGGATGGAGAGCGGGAAAAGCCTGCTCGCGCGCGCGTGGAGGAGGAATCACGGCGGCGACGTACGGGATCTGGACTGGACGCTGGCCTGCCCCCATCGCGAGAGTCGAGTGGAGTCGTCGGTCTCGAACGGAATGAAGACTCGACGTCTTATCTAGACGTCGTTTCTACATTTTCCCCTCTCTTTCCTCATTAAATTGTCTGCCATGTCAGCAAAAATGTCTACGTGGCAGTGTAATTAATAAGATAGACTTCATGGTGGAGTCTGCACTGTGAGTGCCCTTAGTTTTCTAAGTGTTATGTTTAATACACATTAAGATTTGTAGTATGGGCAGCCCCAATGGAAGAAACCATGTAGTTTCTATAACATTGGACGCCGCACCAAGAAACTGCTTCTTCCCAACCCATGATTTCTAAAACTTCATTAACATAAATGATGACTTAAATGCAGCACCAAAAACAGATAGATCAACTGTGGCAACTATTTTTACAACCAACATGTGTCGACAACACATAGTTGCAAAGAACCATCAAAATTTGTCATCAATCTCCAATAGCTGCCAGCCAGCAAATCAACACGATGGCAAACATATATATATGTTCCAGATGAATCATCCGACTGAATCAACCCATATAGCAAACACACTTTCCAGAACCAAATATTATCATATAGCAAAACCCATATATATGTTTCTAGAACCATACATTAATTAATAATAGCAAACCGGCGATAAAGATAACAGGTAGCACATATAATTCATACGAAAGAACTAAAGTTCATCATATGCAAAATAAAATAGTAAGGTGGCATGTCCATAAGCCAGGTAGGTTGCACATGCACTCCAAAAGCCATCAGGTCTCCAAATGCCATCAGGTCGAGGTTGCACATGTACTTTAGAAGTCATCAGGTCACCTTAGTTCTCCAGAAGCCATCACGTGACCTCAAATCTCCAGAAACCATCATCTGCAAGTCAACAGTGGGAAAGGATGAATTGGCACACGCCTTTCACAAGAGTAATCTACTCTTTGCAAACAGACAAAAACATGAAGAACAAAGATGAATAGCATGAGCTACCAGGATAACTTAGCTATATGCAGTGGCGTAGCTAGAATTTTCTCAAGAGTAGGGCTCAACTAATATAATTTACATAATTTACCTTAATCTTTTATATTTTGAGATTTTAAAATGTAAATTTTAATGGATATATAGGCTTAGGAGTAGGGCAGCAGCCCTAGCTGCCCTACCCCTGTTTCCGCCACTGGCTATATGTGCACACTAAACCAAATCAGATTGAAGATATGTACCTAATTATTTTGCCTATATGAATTCCCAAACTTTTTCCAAATATGTTCAATCAAATCTGATTGTAGATTTATTTATATGCTGGGCGATCATGTAAGGCGGCATTCCTATTAATCACGTCTTCCATCTCTGGGTTTTCTCCATGAGTGATTGTAGCTTCTTCAACAATATATGTGCTCAGCTTCAAATACTATAGTTTCCAGAGATGTAGTGGATAACACTAATTTCAGTTCTTATAAATAAATAGTACAGTTTCAAGAGATGTAGTGGACAACACTAATTTCAGTTCAAATAAATCTACATTTTCAAGAGATGTAGTGGATATCACTAATTTCAGTTCAAATAAATCTACATTTTCCAGAGATGTAGAGAAAATACCTTAATTGTCTGTAGCAAATAAGGCCAACCTCATACTCTCGAGTGCTTTGTCCCTCTCAGCCAAAGCTTGAGCATTCATATTAGTTGTTGGTGCTAACAGCAACTCCCTATAAGTGTCCAACATTTTACACTTGAGTTGCTTTTCTGCTGCCTTATCATTCAACCTAGCAGCTTCAACCTTACTATGTGTCATAATTTGTTGCGTCTCTGTCATCTTGTCACGGTCCTTCCTAGCCAATGTGCTTACTTCAATGAACTTGTCCACCTTGTCGCCAATAGCAGAATAAGCTTGAGGTATCTTCTTTTTCCCATGGAGCTCATCCCTAGCCTTCTTATGACCCATAGTTCGAATATTAGGATCATCTTCCAAATTCACCACTTCAGCCGACGAATGGGATGCACCCTTCTTTTCCTTTTCCATTTCCCTTTTAACATACGCAGACCACTTCCTTTCATTCCGCACAACCTTCCAAAAGTGCTTCAACTGAAAATCTTTATCATTATGGTCTTTAGCATACATCTTTTCAGCCATGTCCATCAATTGGTCATCACTATAACCACTTCTGTAGACTCTGGTGGTACTCACCCAACAACCATGGAATTCCATTGATGGTTTCTTAATACGATCTTAACGGATCTTTAGTTGGTTCCGGTTTCTCCTGCGGGAAACCTCCGTGCCTTTGTTATATTCTTCAGTTACATCCGCCAAAAATTGATCTCTACTCCTATCGGTTCTATCAACTGGGTCCTTTGACTTCCGCAGCCAAGCAGAAGCCTACATTCACACAACAACAACTCAAAGTTTATAACCAAACAGATTTATACGTAAAGTTCAAGCTCAAAGTTCACAAAACTAAGAAAAGTTGCTTACCAATCTAATGTCCTCATCTTTCGTATAGTTCAATCGCCTCTCAGTCCTCTCTTCTTCGTCGTTGGTTCCATCTGCATCATCTACATTGATTGTTTCTTTGTCTTGTGCATTGCTTTCAACTGGTAGGGTTCTTTTCAAATTTGGAGCAGTTGGAGAAATTGTAGTCCTGCTTGTTGTGTTGCCAACTAAATGGAAATTCTCTGAACTACCATTTGACTCAAGAAAATTGGTAAACCCACCTGGTGGGTACATCCTAAAATAATAAAAAGAGACGTTCAAGTCCTTGACAACTTAATTACAGCAGGAAACAAGGTACTGATTTAACTGGATTACTTAAGTACAGCATGAAACAAGGTCACTCTAGATATGCAAAATGATTCTAACATTCAGTTGGCAATACAAATTGGATATCTGTCACACAAGACACAATTATAGCATCAAAGCAAACCATGAGACCTTTATGTTACACACCAAATTTGTGTGAACGACAATGCCTGTTGGATACAGTAGTAGACTAGCTAGTAATTCAGAAAAAGGTAAAGCCATAGTGAAGCAAGATAACCTACAGGCCATGAATACCAATTTGACAACTAGGTGGCCTATAATGTACATATCAGATGTCGAGCTTTCCTTCCTTCCTTTCTCTTCAATCCTTGTTAATTTATCATATATATACAGCTTATATCCCTTTTCTCTGAAACTGAAAGATGTGCTTGAAGGATTGTGGGGCTAATGCTGTAACTACGGTGCCATCACCAAAAACAGAGAATCTCTATAGATATGTAAGAAAAGCACAAAAAATTCGCTACTACCCAATTACGACAGACTAACATTTTCTCCATGAAAGGTGCATACATTAAAATCGGGCAGCTTGAAGACTAGAACTGTTACCCTTTAGTTGAGCCCAACGGAGAGGAACTTGTCCACCACACAGGAAATCTGGCGGCTTGAAGATTTGGAAGCGGTGGAGATGCTGCAACAGGCACAACAACAGGATTACCGGCGGCTGAACTGGATCCATCAGCAGGGGCGACGCGAGCACCATCGATCGAAGCAGATCGGGCACCGACGGCGGCCGGAGCACCCCTGCCTCGCCCTGCCTTGCTTTGCCTGGAACTTGACGACGGCGACCGAAGTGGATTCATGTCGATTTGGGATGGATTGGGGCTGGAGGACGCTAGGTCTTGGACAGGAGATATTTGGGGCCGGCGGGAGCAGCGCGGGGAAAAGGGAGGAGGAGCGCGCGCGCGGGAGAAGCGAAGGCCATGCGCAGGAAGAGATGAAGCGCGGGAGAAGCCAAGGCCAAGCACGTGCGCTTGCAGGAGAAGCAGGCCGCCGCCGGCGGCGCAGTCGATCCCCATCAATGCCGATAGAAACGGGTGATTTCTCCCCAATGGCGTTTTCGGCGTTTCCACCGGCCTCGTTGCGAGCGTAGACGTGGTTTCGCAGGGGAGAAACGATTTCTTCACTTTGCACTCTCTCCCTTCATTAATTCTACTGCCACATCAGCAAAATGGTGAGTTGGCAGCGCAATTAATAGAGATAGAAATTACTCATTAATTGTCATTGGGACTTCCCTTAACTACATTTCATATGTTAAATGGATTGTTGAAATCAAAGCATGAGAAGTATCCAATGACAACTATTTCTATTTTTTAAGATGATGTGGCTTAATGTATGTTAAGTTTTTTTTCAACTATACAGAATATATAGATTTGTGTATTCCATACCTGACCAAAATAAAAGATTGCGTGAATTTGGCAGGGACATATAAAGAATGATCACAATAAGCTACCTAAAACCCTCGTCCCTCAACTTTTATCAACCCAAAGGGCAGCCTAGGCTAACGCAAAACAAAAAAATTCCTCGAAAAACAAAAACTCGATCGTCACCGTCTTTTTACCATTGTGCATGCAGTTGCTAAAATAGATTCGCTTAAAAAAATGTTTTAAGTACAGAACTAGCTACGAGAGCACATTCTTTGAACCAGCTACGGAAGACTAAGATAAGTCAGCATCGAACTACCAAGAATGAAATGGAGCAGTCAGCATCGGAGACTCGGTCAATGATGTTCCGCTGGTGATGAACTGTATACCTCTTAGCTACTGGAGGCTACTTGTTATCCATATGTTATTTTCACAGCTAATTGACACGGTGCGTATGATCGTTGGTGTGTTCCGCGGAGGATTCGGCGACTATTTTAGCATATATAACTTTTTTCGGCTGCTGCGAGTTGGCCATCCTATTGTTCTGTGGAAATGGACGAAGAATTACTGCCTGCACAGGTACAGCTGCGCACACGCTGCGGAAAAAAAGAGCATCAGCTTGGCAACTTGGATCCAGTAAGACAAATCATGTACAATAATAATCCGCCAGTTTTTCTTACTCTGGCGTTTGTAAGTTCTTGCTGGAATGTCAAAATAGGAGTGGATACATTTAGCATCCAAGTGAAAATTTTCTTTTATGCATCCAATAAAAACTGATGATATTACAGAAGCGGCGAGGGATTGTCACATAAACTTATATTGCCTGGAACTTCCCAATAAACTGCGATCATTCAGGAAAAATATTTTCATTCCTCGAGGGGATATCCTCTCGTTTCTTGCATGTCGCCCAAATAATTATCAAAAATTTGAAAAAAAATTATAAAATATATTAATATGAAACATATCACTACATACACATGCAAGTTCAAATTCAACTTCTATAAATTATTAAAAAACTAATAAATATAACTATAAATGTATGTTAATTATTTTTATTTTAATTTATTTTTTTGTAACTTGTAGAAGTCGAGTTTGATCTTGTATGTATGTGAAGTGATATATTTTGTATTAATTTATGTTACCAATTTTTTAAATTTTTTTTGATGATTATTTCGGTAACATACAAGAAACGAGAGGATGTTCACTCGAGTAATGAAAATCCATCTCTGATCATTCGTACTACTACAACTACTGACCATGAGAGATCCCAAAGTCCAATTGAAACTGAAGGGCAGTGTTCCTTCTATTCAGGCTAAATATATTTTAAATTTGATTTAAATAGTGAAAAATGAAAATACAAGTTCAGATATATATAGTTCATGCACTTCACTTAGCTTGATTTTCCTTTCATAATTAGTTTACTTGTTCAGGCGACAAGAGTGGACATCCCACTAGGTTTTAGAAAAGATTAAATCAATCAAATACCATATGGATGGATGCGATAAAGAGACAGTCGAAGTGGTTCGTTTCACCTGTTTATTTTTCTCCTAAATCAGGAGTGTACTTTCAAACGCCCCAAAGGCAAAAAATCTATCCTGAGCCGAACGCTGCGTGTACTGCAGTGCCGAATCCGCGTCTCCGCCGAACGAGTAACCCGAAGCACACAGCATAGCCGCACCCACAGCTGTTCTTGTTCCCCCGCGATCCCATCACTCACCATCAGCTCACCACTACAAAAAGTTTTCACGCAATCACCGAACCAGCAAGAACGAACTACCACGCTCGATCTTCCGCTGCGCGCCGATTTGAGTTTTACGCCGGTCTACCCAACCCAATCCAGCAAGACCAGCATCTTCTTCTCGCTCCCATGGCAGGATCGACTCTGTTCCGATGGCTCTTCTTACTGCTGGCCATCGTGTCGCTTGCCGCGGCGGACAGCGGAGGCGAGCCTACCGTCCCCGGACAGATTCGCCTGAGCTGCGGCGCGTCTGCCTCCGCCAAGGACGGGGACGGCCGGGCGTGGGACGGTGACGCCGAGTCCCGGTTCGCGCCGTCGATGACCGGCGTCGCGGCCGACGCGTCGTACCAGGACCCCTCGCTGCCTTCCACCGTGCCGTACGTGACGGCGCGCGTGTTCAACTCCAGCTACACCTACTCCTTCCCCGTCAAGCCCGGCCGCGTGTTCCTCCGCCTCTACTTCTACCCGTCCGCCTACGGCAACCTCAGCGCCGCCGCCGCCGCCGACGCGCTGTTCGGCGTCACCGCGGGCGGCATCACGCTCCTCCGCGACTTCAACGCGTCCCAGACCGCGCTCGCGCTCGGGTACGCGTACATCGTGCGCGAGTTCTCGCTGAACGTCAGCTCCGGCGCCACGAGTCTCAACGTCACCTTCGCCCCCTCGCCGCGCCGGCCGGCGCGGGGCGCCCCCGGGTCCCACCACTACGCGTTCGTGAACGGCATCGAGATCGTGCCCACGCCGGACATGTTCACGACGCCGGTGCCCACCTTCGCCAACGGCGGGCGCCCGAACCCGATGCCCCTCCGCGCCGACACGGCGTTCCAGACCATGTACCGGCTTAACGTCGGCGGCACGGCCATCACCCCACGGGACGACGCCGGCGGCTTCTACCGCATGTGGGACAACGACGCGCCCTACATCTTCGGCGCGGCCTTCGGTGTGACCTTCGAGAAGGACAGCAACGTCACCGTCCAGTACAACCCACGGTCGGCGCCGCCGTACGCCGCGCCGGAGGGCGTGTACGCGACGGCGAGGTCGATGGGCCCGAACGCGCAGATCAACCTCAATTACAACCTCACCTGGATCCTCCCCGTCGACGCAGGCTTCTACTACCTCCTCAGGTTCCATTTCTGCGAGATCCAGTACCCGATAACGAAGGTGAACCAGAGATCATTCTTCATCTACATCAACAACCAGACGGCGCAGTCTCAGATGGACGTGATAGTGTGGAGCGGAGGGATCGGCAGGGCGATGTACACCGACTACCTCATCGTCACGGTGGGCTCCGGCCAGATGGACATGTGGGTGGCGCTGCACCCGGACCTCAGCTCGAGGCCGGAGTACTTCGATGCCATACTCAACGGCCTCGAGGTGTTCAAGCTCCACAAGTACGGGATCCACAGCCTTGCCGGGCCCAACCCGCCGATCCCACTGAAGCAGGTAGTCAGCACGGTGGACGGAAGCAGATCGGAGTCCAGGAAGAAGAGCGTCGTCTGCGCCGCCGTTGGGGGTGTGGCCGCCGGTTGCTTCCTTGCAGTGTTGGTTGCCTTCCTCGTCGCGTGGGCTGTTCGCAGGAGGCAGAGGAAGGCTGCGGCGGAGAAACCGGCCGATGGGTTTCTTGGCCCGACAAAAAGCTCTTCCCTTTTTGATCCGGTCCAAAAATAAACGGGCCAAGTTTTAAGCCTTTGGGCTGTATACATATGTATAGCTGTAATTGCGAGGAAAAGTTCATTCTAGATCCATCTTCTTGACATCGAGTTCGAATTACATCTTCAAACCGCAATATCTAATATAACGCGTGCCTCAACTTGTAATACTGGGTTACCCGAGGTACATGACTGTATTGTATCCAGTTTCGAATGATGTGAAAAATTGAATGCAATCAACTTGAGTGAGTCAACATGGGACCTACTTTGTTCCACTCATCTTCCTTGTCAACTCCGCTGCCGTCCCCACTCCGTGGGGCTCAGCCGTCATCCGGCGCACAAATGGCCATAGCCTCAGGCAACATGGTGAGGGGTGGTGTCGATATCTCCTCTCGACCCCGTTTGTCATGCCCCGATTTTTATTCGAGATTTAAAAATAATTAAATAAATCATTTCTAAAATTTATATTAAAATTTAAATCCATTTATTAAGTAGATTAAATGTGAGAAATAAAATTTCTTTAAAATTATGGCCGGGAATATTTTTCTCAAATTTTCGGAGCTCGATGCCTAATTTTAATAATACAAAGTTAATTTAATCAATTATTTAAATTAAAAATCAATTAAAACCCCTTTCCTGACTTTGGGTTGTTTTCGGCCTAGGTAAGCTTCTCTTCTTCTCGGGCCGGCTCCCTTGCTCTTCCTCGGCCAGCTTGCTTCCTCCTTTCTCTCGCGTAGTCCATTTCGTCTCCCTTCTCTCTCTTGTCCCGTCGACAGGAGGGGCCCACCTGTTGGGGTCATCCCCTTTCTCTAGCCACCTGAACCGGCAACCCATCCCTCACGTATGTTGGTATTTGATACAGTCACAGATAAATCCGCAAGCATACGGATATTGTTGTAGCATTTCACCTGGTCTGAGCACGTCGAATTTATATCGTCCAGTGCCATTTGTGACCACCACATGATTTTGGATGAGTGAGATCCATATACGTATAAATAGCCACTCAAACCTCAATGCGTCCATGATCATAGCTTAACACCATTCGATATAAACTCTGCAATGTCGAATAATGAGCAAAGAAGATATTGCTGGGACTTAGCGTGACAGTCAACTTCAGCCTAAGATGTGCCTATCAAACCACACGAAGGCGGCGACCAAATATGTTACACATCCCAGGAGACTTGACTTAAATTGCTAAGCTCTATAATATCTCAATTGCTCAAAATTCTTACTTATGCTCAGCAAGCCCCAGGAAGTAGCTAGCTTTGTATTTTTATCTAAGCCAAGTTATCATTTCACAAACAAAAAGGAATGACTTAGATACAAATAGATACAAATAACTAAGTTACATACATATAGCCAACCGGCCAAATAGATAGTGTCCATCGGAAGCATGTCTACCCAAAATAACCCACAAGCAACCGACTAGGGATAGGCCCCTAGATAGGACCATCCTGAAGAAACAACGAATCTCGTAACACTCAGCTACTCGCAACAAAATCTAAACAACAACATATAAACAAAGTAAGAGTCAGTACATGTCGGAGAGTGGTACTCCCACAACGGGAAAGAGAACCCCCCTTTGAAGATCCGACCACAGGGTGAGTCGACATCAAGTTCTTGTTATGTGAAAATACAAATAGAGAGAAACACAGAAAACATATACAGGTTCAGGCCACTCGAAAACGTAATACCTTACTCCTGTGTTTTGGACTATGTAGATGTGAAAGGTTTACAATGTCAGTAGCAGGTTGAACTAGGGTTCCTTGATTGCTCCCGGGTCTAGAAGGTCTGAAAATCATCCAATCCCCTTTCTAGGTGACCTGACCCCTCCTTTTATAGTCCCAGGGGAGATTTACAATGCCATAATCACATCGAGAACATCTATGCTATGTCTTGTCATTGTTCCCTCTGACATCTGTAAATTAAAGGAAAGGTTACCATGGATGGTTGTTTTTACCATGCCCTGGACTCCCAGTCAAAGGAGCCCGAGACAGCTAGGGCTTGCTTCTCTTGCCACGTACATGGATCTCGACCAAGTGGACCCATGCCATGTCACGATAGAGCCGCCGCCGTTCTTTTGTTTGGCAGTGAAGTTATGAATCCATCGGTCGATACACGGCACGTCGCTTCGCCCTTGTAACTTCGAACAGCGTGGCATTACCAACGTCTTCCTATTTCACCACCTCTTGGTTGCATTCATTCAAGCTGTAATCTTGATCCATAATTTTCTGGGTGCCGCTCTGCAATTGGTATGATGATGTTGCCCTCAAACAGGTCACCGGCCCCACCACTCAACATAGATTACAGGCGTCGCGCGCAGTCTTGCGTCAAAGGCAACAAGTCTCTGGCGGAGATTTTCAAGAAGAGCCCGAGGTGACACTTACCATTAGGATCATCATTTGGTGTCGTCCCATGCTAGTATTTACCTTGGGGAAGCAATATTTTCCGAAGCTGTTACCTTTCTGGGTGACTTATTTTTCAAGGGACATGCACGGTGCCTAGCCCCCAGTCAGCCCTGGGCCTTGGGCATAGTCACACACCCTTTTCAGGAAGTCTTATTGATTTGGACAAGCTTCTCGAAGATGTCGTTGATGAAGGGGTTCATGATGGACATAACTTTACAAGTTCCCTCCATCATACAACTGCTTATGTGATTACCTATAAGATGTAAATCTTATAGGTATCTACATTCTTCTTAATATTTCTTAGACAAAGATTTTGTAGGTCTCCACACTTCTCTTAACACACGGAGTGTGTAACCCACAATGGGTTGGGTGCCCCGGGGTCTTGGCCGGAGCGGGCTTCGTCGCATCTTATAGATATAAATCTTATAGGTTTTCACACTCCTATTAACACACGGAGTGTGTAACCTACAAGGGGTTGGGTGCCCGGGGCCTCGGCCGGAGCGGGCCCCATCGCATCTTGTATGTCTCACATTCCTCTTGACACAGGGAGTGTGTAACCTACAAGAGGTTGGGTGTCCTGGGGCCTCGGTCGGAGTGGGTCCCGACGCACCTTGTAGATATAAATCTTGTAGGTTTTCACACTCCTCTTCACACACGGAGTGTGTAACCTATAAGAGGTTGGGTGCCCCAGGGCCTCGGTCGGAGCGGGCCCCGACGCACCTTGTAGATATAAATCTTGTAGGTTTCCACACTCCTCTTCACACACGAAGTCTGTAACCTACAAGAGGTTGGGTGCCCCAGGGCCTCGGACGAAGCGGGCCCCGACGCACTTTGCCAATTGTCATCTTTCATGATTATTGTGTTAATATTGTATTCTACTTTCATAAAAAGTGATGACATGGCAAATATTACTCTAAGACCCGAAGAAAGGGATACCCCAGTTCCCATTTCTCCAACAGTACATTAATCAAATTAATGTACTGGCAAGAACAAAATCAAACCTATATACATGAAGGCTCTAATTCAAAGAGAGGCTATTTGTAGTCTTAATTTTCAGCATAAAAGCTAATTTTAGTTCACAAACATTTTGCAACGTATTTAAAGAAAATATTTGCAATGTGTAAAGCATATATAACATGGCATGGTGTCAACATAAATAAATAAGCATCATTTTTTACTACCCAACCGGTAGCAAGACAATAATACCACATATATCACATTCATCATCATTTCAAGAGAATCAAGTTTCCAAAAGCATTTATAAAACACAAGACTAAACCCATGACACATCACTATGCCGCTCATGACCACGAACACGGCTAATCAATTAGTTTTAGACTCTGCAGAGTTTGTATAGCTTTACCCACATTATATGAATTCTCTAGTTTATCTTATGCCGGTCAAGGAACTACCACACTCTACACGTTGAGTGTGGTCTAGAGGTCATAATGAGGCTTTAACATTGAGTACTGTCTAACCTTGCATGAGCACGATGAGTGGAAAACACCCACCAAGTCTAGAACCTTAGTGTTGTCAAGACGGTTGGCCTACTGATCTTGACACTGTGTGAAGCAACCCTTCCCACGAGGCACCCACTGTTGTATTGGATAGACTTAGATGCCTATGCTGTGAGATGGAACATTACACTCGTCCCCTCGTAGAAAACACACACATAAGTTTTATTTCGACGCGTTCTTGTTTTCCCGTATGGGCTGCATTGATTGAGTTCGACCTCCGGCAAGAAGTGAGTTCCGTCATTTTCGCTTGCGCTGGCGTGGCTAATCGGGCCGACGGAAGTGTTGCCTATCTGGTATATCATCTCTATATTTAGTTTCATTACTATTTATAGTCACATCGGCTTAGTTAGGACTTCCTCGGTTAGGTCCGATATTCTGATCAAGTTGTTGTTTCTTTAAACATAATGTCGCTTTAGATAAATTTGTTATATCCATCACATTAGACAGATTTATTGGCTCATTGAGTATTAAATTATCATATATAATCTCGTGCTGCATTGGTTAGGTTCAACCTACTAGATTGTTATTGATAATCTAAGTCTTGTTAAGCTGATAGGTTTATGCTAATGTTTCATCGGAGGGTTAGCCGATCTTATCTGATGTGTTAAATTTCTCTTTGATGGTTTTACTGTCTTGGTTAAATTTAATACATGACCACTTTGATCGGTGTCATATTGGCTGATTTAAATCTATCAGGCAATTATCAACCTTATGCTACATCGGTTAGGTTCGACCTATGAGGTTGTGGTTGTAAGTTAGATTTATTTAAGTCAGCAAACATCAATTATTGTTTCATCGGGGTTTTAGTCGATGAATCATCTGGATATTATTTAAGTATTGCATCGGCTTATAATGACTATGTACAAGTTGGTTTTAGCCGATTGCAGCAAAGGTTTCATTGATTACTTAATCATTTAGATTTAATGACATCGGATTTCTAGCCAATGTATGCTTTAACCATCGAGCCTATATGTAAATTTCTATATCAGCATCGGCCGATTGGTTTGTTAGATATTTGATTTATTATATCTATATCGACCGATTAGTTCATTGGATATCTATTTTGTCACATTTATATCGGCCGATTGGTTCATTATCTTATTTCATTATCATCAGCTGATTGCCTTTATGTCATTATTTATCCAAGCGTCAAAATCTAAATCAGATATATAGCTGATTGTTCAAAACCCTATCAACATCGGCTAGTATCTTTATATCGGCTTATTGGCTGATTGACTCTTTGATCATCAACGAATTTATCTATCTTGTCAGCTGCAGGATCAAACTGACTGGCACGCCCACATCTCATCAATATTGAGGACTTGGACTGGAGCTTAGCAAATATCTTAGGCCATTGTGTTTATCGATATAGTCCGGGCGCAATGTTTTCGTCAACAGGGACCAGCGGCCCCACCTTTCATCTTCCTCCCCTACCTCCAGCCGACTGAGCCGGTAACCGTCGTCGCAACGCCGCTGCCAAATCCGCAACCTGCCGCTCGCGCGCTCGTGGTCAAACCACGTGGACTTGGTTTCCTCTACCTCCCCCACCAAATCCCCCACTCTTCCTGCGAAAAATGGCGTCGGGTCAAGCCCACTCCGCTGCACATCGCTGCCCCAATCCACCAGCATTTCTCGCCTATCCCGGCCTCGATCTCCCTCTCCCGGCCATATAAAAACACTCAATGCAACTCTCTCTCTCATTTCCCTACCTTTCGCAAGCTTGCTGTGCCCTCCCTCACGCTCCCTTCGCAGAGCCCAACCTCCGCCGCCGCCGCCGCTGCTAGCCACCACTCGACCCACCATCGCGTTGCGCTGCAAACTCCGCCGGCTTCACTGCATCAAGGGCTACCTCGGTTGCCGCTCTGTTTCCCCAAACCACCTCTGGAGCCATGACTTTGCCGTGAATCCAAAGCTGCCGCCGCATACCTCGCTTCCAGCCACTCATCGCCGGTGCTTGGCGTTGCATCGGGTCGTGCCTCTTTGGCCTTCCACTTCGCCACGCCTCGTCGCTGCTCAGCCACCCCTCCGCGTCCTAGAACCGGTGTCGAGCATCGATCCCGGCGTCGTTCCGAGGAGCGCCGCCACCTTCCTCCCCATCCTCCTCCATCGCTTCCCGTGCCCTCCGTTGCGCCCCGATGAGCATCTCTTGTTCCTTCCCGCCATCCTCCATTGCTTCCCGTGCCCACCGCCACGCCTTGGGTCGTCGCTGGTGGCCGTTGGGCCCGAGCACTGTCGCCCGCTCGGCTTGGCCGTCGGGGCCGACCTCCCTTTGCCCCGGCCATCCGATCCGCCTTTGGGCGGATCTAGGCCATTCGTGTGGCTGCCACATTGGTGCCTTGTCAACGCCACGTGTGCCACATGGTGCACCCGCTCGTGCCTCTGTGGACTTGGTGCATGGTAGGCCAACCTCCTTTGAGTCATCGATAGGTGAGGCCCGTTTGTCAGCGCCACCTCTCCCTTCGGATGTGTTAACGGTGAAATTTGGCAGTTTTTGTTAGTCAAAGACTGGATCAAAGGAGGATTTCATGCCGTGATTTTAGAAGGTTTGGTTTGTTCATGATTGGCAAACTTCCAGGATAAGGAAGGTGTATCTTTATTTATGTTCTAAAAATATAGTCCCGGGCCGATGGAGTCGTATTAGAATTGGAATCAGAAAGATATGGTTAGCCGATTTGAGTCGTGTGAAAGTCAAGTTTGTAAATATTTTCTTAAATTAGAGATAGAGTTCTAGTTTGAGCCAATCATAACAGGGTCGGATTTAGTATAACCTATGGGTATAAATATGTACGCCCAAAGTCTTTGTAAAACAACAACAGTTCAATAATACAACTTTCGGCGCATCGCCACCCTAGTTTTTCTAGGTTTCATTCGACGAGTTCATATTTTTGAGTTGGGCTATATCGGTTGAGTTCGATCTCCAACGACATGGTGAGTTCCGTCAATTTTGCTTGTATCGGCGAGGCTAGGGCTTTTTCGATTGAGTCCGATACTCTGTTCCAACCGATGCAAACATTGTTTATCACATATATTGTTCAATTTTAGTTGATGTCATTGTTTGCTATTATCAGTCGATTCATCTTGAAATAGGCTGATATTATCTAAACTATTTTGTTATGTAAGATTGGTCAATATATCTACCACCCTGAACAACAGTTATCGGCTTGTTTAGATCTATCAAATATAGTTACGACTTGGTGCTACATCAGTTGGGTTTCATCTACTAAGTTATATCTAAAATTCTAAGAACTAACTTGCTCTATAACTGTCTGTTGATGCAAAAAACACACACTGGCCTGGGAGATCTGCTTAGCTCCAGTGCAGGTCCAAATCTTGGTGAGATGCAGACGTGCCAGTCAGTTTGATCCTGCAACTGACAAGATATACAAACGACAGATCAAAGAACTGATCGGCCAACATAGCCGATGTAGTAATGCCAGCCGATCCTGACAACAGCCGATAGCGATAGGGTTTTGAGCTAACGGCTATGTGTTCAATGTAGATTCTGACACTTGACAAAGAGACAATCGGCTGATGATAATATGCATTAGATCGGCAATGACTTGATAAAGTGAAACGAAAGCTAGATATACTCGATCGGCTGTAGATATCAATGATACATAATCTAAATCTCAAAATATATTTAAACCAAGTGATTGGGATAGATCGGACAGGGCGCCGAGACAGTATAAATCACTTATGTCTAAAAACACCTCAAGAGAGAGATTATATATATTCATAGCATAGCCGATAAAGTGAATCTAACATAGATCCAATGCCATAAAATCCACAAGATTAGATTAAACAGTGAAACCTTTGTTGTCATCGGCTAAACTCAACTTATATGCAATCCTTATAAGCCGATGCAATGTCCAGATAACTCATCGGCTGAAACCCCGATGAAACCCTTATCGGCAATCAAAAAGCAGGCTAGAGATTCATGGTTCTAAGCACGACTTAGTAGGTCAAACTCAACTGATGCAGCACTAAGTATGTAAAGAAACACTGTATCTAGATGATCAAGCCCTTGACTGATTTTCAGGGTGGTAGATGCCTAGGCTAATCTAATCTAGCAAAACGATTTAGCCGATACCGGCAGAAACCCTAAAAGGAGAAGCAGCCGGTAAAACTAAATCGAGATGCTAATACTAGATTAACAGAAGACATATGATAAATAGCCAGGCAAACATATTATCCACACCAGAGCAATCCAAGAGGTCGAATGTACTGATGTAGCCTTGAACGACGCCGACGTAGATGATACAATTGCCTGAACCGACGGAACATTGGACTTACCCCTTCGCCGGAGATCGACAGCCGATGCAGCCCCGCGTCAGGTGCCAAATTCCGCCGGTTGATAAAGAAACCGTAACAGAGTAAAAGGTGGCGATGCGCCGAATTGTATTGATCGAGAGTTGATAGATTACAATAACCCCGGGTGTACATATTTATACCCATGGGGAGATACTAGTCCTTGTAGGACAAGAAAGAAACTCTCCTAAAGATAAAAGAAAAACATAAAGTCCTTAAGGGACACTAAACACACTTTCCTAAAGATAAAAGGAAACTAACAAATATTCTAATTAATAGATACAATTGCCTTCTTTGGACTCAATTCGCACGTGGCAATCCTCATGGAGCACACCAATCGAACCCGACAATGATCTTGCCATCTCCTTATCGGAATCGGCTACATCGGCTATCCTTGTCCGATTCTGTTTCAGCCGATGCACACCGTAGCCGATTTGGCTTCCAGCCGATTCATACTCCGTTTTCTGTAATCGCTTATCTCCTCCAATCGGCTTCGGCTTTAACTCTGAATCCAATGCATGATTTACCAAATTTCGTCGTTAACACTGTCGATAGGGGTTTCATCGGGGTTTCAGCCGATCTTACCTGATATAACTGTCTTAGGTTAAGATTGTTCATGTTTCTTTGCTTGATCTATTATATCCATCTTCTTATATGAGTATATCATTTCTTTAAATCTCTTAAGCTTGTTATCGATCTTGCACTGCCTCGATTAGGTCCGATCTGCTAAAAACATGACTTGTTTAATAAATTTAACTATGTGTGATATTTTCATATATGGCTGTATCAGAGCTTTAGCTGATACATTATCTATTTGCTTGCCTAAGTGATCTTATCGGCTACTGTTTAAATTTATATAATTGTTAATTTATCTGATCTTTGTTAGCAACGACTAATACTGTCTTGGTTAGGTCCGATCTATCGTAGTTGCTTGATTTAAAAAAGATTAAATTAGCAATTACATGACATTTATCTCTAAGCTGATCATGGTTACTTTGGGCCTTGTTAACATTATTCTGTACATTGACTTGTTATTTAGATCATATAATTATACAATAACTGACTTTGGTGTTATCAATTTGATGTAGGGGTGAAAACAGTACAAAAATTTTCGAGATTTTTGGCTGTCATTTCCAGTTTGCACCGACCGTTTCAATCAGTATCGGTAACTGTCAAAACTATAATATCTTCCGGAAATAGTAGCGGAAATGGGATGAAGGTTTTTCCAACCGTTTTGTCGATAACTGTATTTGTATGGTAATTTCCGTCAAAATTTCAAAAGTTCCCCAACGGCTCAGCCAGCCCAACCCATCAGAAGCCCATGAATGAAAGAAGCCTGATAGGCTTGCAGCCCATTAGAAAGGGGAATTAACTAGGGGAAAACACTGTTAGCCCTAGGGCGTGGCATGTGGACTTTGCTGAACTTTGGTCTCCTCGACTTATCGATGTTTAAGTATTGTTAAACTTTGTTTATATTGTTCGTCGAATGTATTACCATATCATTAATAATCAAATAACAGTGTTATGTGGAGTGTGATGATGCAAGAATGAAGTTAGGAAGTTATCTTCATGCATAGTTAAATGTGTGCTATGCCACACTTCGTTGATTTCGACATGAATTTTCGACGTCTGACCAATATCGGTAGATTCCGTTCCGACCATCCCGTTTCCGTTATACCGATATTACCGATATCGTTACCGTTTTCGGGTCTACCATTCCGATTCTGCTTTGAAGAAAAAAAATATGAAAATAAAAATGGTATAGGGTTTTTCCAACCGTTTTCGACCGTTTTCATCCCTAATCTGATGCTGCATCAATTTGGTTTGACCTATCAAGATTGATTTTATTAAAAAAGATTATTTATAATTATACCTAATATGAGTCTTGTTAATGCACATCATTCTTTAAACTCCTTCGAGTATAGCCAATTCTTTCGAGCATCGGCTGGCAGCCCGATCTTTAATCAGCTCGACAACCGATTGGCTATGATCATCTAATATTTGCATTGTTTATCTTGTTGATTGCAGGATCAAATCAACTGGCACGCCCTGAACCCAAATTTTAGGACCTGCACTAGAGTAAAGCAAACCTCTCAGGCTTCGTGTGTGCGACAAATTTTGCGTCAACAGGATGACATCATAAATCGTCTTAATTGCGCAATAAATGATATTTAATTCTAAAAATTCATTTAAATGGATCAAAACATCTAAAATTCATAACTAATTCATACGAACTCCAAATTGAGCCATTCATCTTGCGAAATTCATCTAAAATCGAACTCTACATGTTTGTTTACTTTTTATATACTGTTTACTTGGTTTTTATTAGAGTTTTTCTCTGTTTTGCATGCTAGCATGTAGATTCCGCCGTTTCGAAAGATCATGTTCACGAGGAAAAGAATCAGAAGATTGTTTGAAGGTGCAAGGCAAGTCACACATTCCCCCTTGACCATGTTGAGCCCACTTTATAAAATGTTTTACCATTTGCGAATAAATTGTATGTTTTGCTAATTACATGGGAATAGGGACTACTTATTTTCTTTGTCAAACTTGGGTGATAAATTAATTAGCTTGCGTCACTTATGTTGATCTTGCTAGAATTATGATATGCTTAGCCATGCTTAATTACCACTAGCTTACTTAATGGGATAATTACACTATCTACTTTAGTATCTCGATAAGCTACGAGCTCGAGGCATTTGACCATCGTTTGATGGTCATAATTACCCAACTAAAAAGGGCTTAGTGGTGGGCTGTAGGTGCATGGTTTTGTTTGTCACACTCACAGCAATTAAGGACCAATTCGCGGAAATCCTGGAAGTCTTACCATGCTTACCACAAGCAAGCGTGGGCAACTGCTGGACTTGTAGTATAGCTTTTCCCTTTCCGACGTTCCCAGGCGAGGGTGGGTGTGATGGAGTTGGGTTGGCCTGGGCTTATAGGTTGATCAGCTACCGGATTCACTGGGGCGCACGGGAGGGTTGCCCGCCCGGTTTAGGGGTAGGGGTGAAACCTTAGCGTGGTGCGCTTAGTTAGAGGGAGTTATGCGAAGGGTCTTGTCACAATCACTCGCATGGTGATGTGTCAGGCATGACACGGTGACATATGGTGGATTGTGTCTTGTGGATACAGTTGTACACCTCTACCAGAGTAAAACTATTCGAATAGCCGTGCCTGCGGTTATGGGCGATCGACCAGCTTCACCGTGATTAGTCCCACTCTATTAATTAACTTGACTTAATGAACTGATGTAGTTCTGTTAATGGGAAAATTTGGCAATTTTCATTAAGCCAAGACCAAGTCAATGGATGGGATCCACGTTGTAATTTTAGAAGATTTGGTTGGCAAGTTTTGTCTCATTTTTGGCAAGATTCCTGAATAAGGAAAGTGTATTGTAGTCACTATCTTTAGTAATAGAAACTTGGGCCAATAGAGTCATCTTAGAATTGGGCTCGAGATATGGTTAGCCGATGTGAGGCGTGTAGGTGTCGGAGTCTGTAATAATTTCCATGATTAAAGATAGAGTCCTAGTATGTGCTGATTGTAATAGAGTTGGACTTAGTATGGCCTATGGATATAAATATGTACACCCAGAATCTTTGTAATTTAACATCCATTCAATAATACAACTTTTGGCGCATCGCCACCCTAGTTTTCTAGGTTTATTTTGACAAGTTCTTATTTTTGAGTTGGGCTACATCAGTTTAGTTCAATCTTCGACGACAAGGTGAGTTCCGTCAATTTTGCTTGTATTGACGGGACTAGGGCTTCCTCGGTTGAGTCCGATACTCTGTTCCAACTGATATAAGCGTTATCTATCGTATATATATATATATATATTGTTCAATCTTAGTTGATATCGTTGTTTGCCATTATCAGTCGATTCGTCTCGAATAAACCAATACCATCCAAACTATTTTATTATCTAAGATTGGTCAAGATATCTACCATCCAACTTGTTTAGATCTATCAAATTTAGTTATGACTTGGTGCTGTATCATACTAAGTTGTATCTAAAATTGTAAGAATTAACTTGCTCTATAATTGCTGATAAAGATTCCATCGGGGTTTTAGCCGATCTTACCTGATATAACTGTCTTAGTTTAAGATTGATCATATTTCTTTCCTTGATCTGTTATATCCATCATATTATATTAGTATATCACTCCCTTAAATCTATTAAGCCAATTATCGATCTTGCACTGCCTCGATTAGGTCCAATCTGCTAAGAACATAACTTGTTTAATAAATTTAACTAAGTGTGATACTCTCATATAAGGCTGTATCGGAGCTCTAGCCGATACATTATCTATCTGCTTGCCTAAGTTAGTTTATCGGCTATTGTCTAAATCCATATAATTGTTAATTTATTTGATCTTTGTTACCAATGACTAATACTGTCTCGGTTAGGTCTGATCTATCATAGTTGCTTGTTTTAAAGAAAAAGATTAAATTAGCAATTACATGACATATACCTCTGAGCCGATCATAGTTACTTTGGGCCCTGTTCATATTATTCTGTTCATCGACTTGTTATTTGGATCATATAATTATACAGTAACTGACTTTGATATTATCAATCCTAGACTGCATCGATTTGGTTTGACCTATCAAGATTGATTGTATGAAAGAAAGATTATTTATAATTATATTCAATCCAAGTCTTATCAATGCATAGTATTCTTCCAACCATTTCGAGCATAGCCGATTTTTCTGGGCATCGGCTGGCAACACGATCTCTAATCAGCTCTATGGCCGATTGGTTATCGTCAACTAATGTTTGCAATTGTTTATCTTGTTGATTGCAGGATCAAATCAACTGACAACCCAAATTTTAGGAGCTGCACTAGAGTGAAGCAAATCTCTCAGGCCTTCGTATGTGCGACGAATTTCCTGTCGACAAGTTCAGGTGGCTTTGTTGGGCCTGTTCAACGTGGTTTAGCGTTGTTTAGTGGAGATATAATCTTGCCTTAATTAAACAACTATTTTACTGGTTTCAACTATAAATGTTTATAAATGCCTTTATGCAAATAGCTACAAACCTCCCTTTGTTTTCCCTTGCACGTCTGTATCGTTGGTGTGGCTTGTTGAGTACGGTGATTGTACTCAGTCTTGCTATTTCTCTCTTTTTAGATGTTTAGTGGTTCTGAGTTGAAGACGGAGTTAGAGGACCAAGGCTTATACCCTAGTTGAGTTTTGCCTGTGGAGTGGAGCTGAAGCCTTGCTAGGATTGCCTTTTCCAGCTGTTGTTGCTTTCTTTTTGGTGTGAGGACTAAGTACCTCTTTTGTAAGTATTTATGTTTTATTTATGTTTGGATCCACATATTAATTTGTTATTTTGTGTGCCCTAGCTTGATTCCTGGACAGGGATTTATACGCAAAATAGTCTAGAAATTTAGCTAAAATTTCTAGGCATGACAAGATCCTTAATCAATTCAGGCGAACACTCCCACTATTGATATGCAACTATCACCATATGCATACCACTTGCCGCCTAAATCTAAAATTCACATTTTATTCCATTCTAGTTCACAAATATGCAGAGAATCACCTCTGTCCATAAGGTTTAAAAATAGTTCAAATAGCATAGTAAGTGATCCATAGCCATGGTAGATAGTACTAAGGCTAAGCATTTTGCATTTTTATAAAAGCATAAATATATCTATTTGAGCACAAACAAGGTACTCTAACAGAAAGAGGACAAGTTCAAAGGTTGTTTATGCAATGAATAGGTTATAACTACCATTTTACAAGTTTTTGAAGATAGTCAATTGTTACAATTACGCATGCAACTTTATAAAACAACACTTTTGCCCAAAAACATGAGATTCAATATGTTCAAAGGAAGAGGGCAAACTTGCCTTGATTTATATCCTCATTAAGGTCAGCAATAAATCCACTTTCCGTACCAATATTGATTTCGTCCTCTAAAAGAAATAACGGTAACCGAATAAATGCCATAAAACGTAAAAATTCAAAATGCTCTAAAAATGCATGATTTCACTACTGTGGATAGCTATTATGTAAACATGATTTGTGGTGAAGGAATTTTTATTTTATCACTTTGCATTTGTGAGTTATAAATTTTTAAAGTTTAATACTAGTAATAGGTTAATTATGTTCCATTAAGCTTAGATGCATATTAGGTCGAAGTTCTGTGAAGTTATATGACATATTTTAGTTTTTTCAACTTATACCAAATTTTAGATATGTTTTTAGTACTGTATGTGCCACATTTTAATTCATAGTAATTAAGTTCATTAGTTTACTAACCTAACAAATCTGGATCACTTCATTTGGAGTTAGAATGAATTTTATATGGATTTTAGAAGTTTCTATACCATTCTTATACATTAACTCATTATACAAAATTTGAGATGTGTTGAGTACTGTTTCTTCCAGATCTCAGATTACAGAGTTAAAATTCATCTTTTGTGAAGCTAGCAAATTTTAGTTTGACTTAGTTGGAGCTAAAATGAATTATCTATGGATTTTATAGTTTGTAGTTTGCATTTATAGTAATTATTTTACTACACAATTATTTGGTGATAATTTATTACTAAAAGTGTCAAGTTCCAGTTTATGAATTTTAAGAGCATGATTCTATAAGTGCACTAAAATTAAGTTCATCTAAAAATGAGTTAATATGAATTTTCTATGGATTTTATAAAATGGTGTATGTTTTATGTGATTTATTCTATATACAAATTTTTAGAGGCATTTCTTGTACTGTAAGTGTCCAGTTTTATGTTGCGGTATTAAAGATCATAATTTTGTGAATCCATAGAAATTTGATTCATCTAAATTGGATTTTCTATGCATTTTACAAGTTTGAGCATATTTTCAGTTGTATAATAAATGTTTTAGTTATTTTCTTTATATTTTCCAGATTTTAATAGCAAGGGATTCACTGTCAGTTTCTGGTGATTTTGCATAAAAGTCCTTAGGTCCCTAACACATGCTAATGCATTCTTTATTAAGAGTACTCAAAGTTTTACATATTTACATATAAGTCCTTGTCTCCATATGTCATACTAAGAGCATTTACAAGTTAAACCTTACAAGATTTAAATATTTACTAATGAAGATCCTCAGCGCCCTAATTACTATGGCCCACACGTCAACGGCTCGTTGCGCGGGGAAGCAGAGGCAGTGGCGCTCGGCGACGTTCTCGCCTGCGCCAGCGGCAAATAGTGGCAAGACAGACGACATAGCCAAAAGAGAAATGGTAGAAGGGACTCTTGTGAACCTGACGGTGGTCGGCTCAAAGGCTGAGGTGGTCGGAATAGGTGTTAGCAGCGGCACGTGCGGCGACGAGTCTCGACATGCCAATGCATGTCGAGGTTTGGCTCGTTTTGGTGCGAAAAGGTGTATGCATGTGCATCTACAAGACTCTTGGAGACTCACCCGACGCCTCGTATGGGCTAGCGACGCTTGGATGACGGTGACAACTCCGGGATTGGCTCGCGGCGGCAGAAAACAGCAGGACGTCGGCGACAACGAGAAGTAGCCAATGTGCTAGCAAGAAAACACATGCACGAGGTTAGTGGAGCTACCAGGAAGCTTCACGCTCAAGGAATTGGACGACGCCTTACCGAGGTGGCTGGAATCGAAAAGAGGGCCGATGGACAGAGAGGAGGCACTACTGGAGAACTGATCTTTGGTCGAAATCAGAAAAACCGGAATAGTCCCGGTTCGAATATGAACCGGGACTAAAGATCAACTTTAGTCCCGGTTAAAAAAGGTAACGGGTCGCGATGATCTTTAGTCCCGGTTGGTAACACCAACCGGGACTAAATATCATCTTTAGTCCCCGTTCAAACACCCACCGGCCCTGTCAGGCTGGTGTCAGGGGGGCGGGGATCTTTAGTCCCGGTTGGTGTAATCAACCGGGACTAAAGATCCTAACTTTAGTCCCGGTTGGTAGTATAAACCGGGACTAAAGATCCCACCGGCCCTGTCAGGCTGGTGTCAGGGGAGCGGGGATCTTTAGTCCCGGTTGGTGTAATCAATCGGGACTAAAGATCCTAACTTTAGTCCCGGTTGGTGGTATAAACCGGGACTAAAGATCCCACCAGCCCTGTCAGGCTGGTGTCAGGGGGGCGGGGATCTTTAGTCCCGGTTGGTGTAATCAACCGGGACTAAAGATCCTAACTTTAGTCCCGGTTGGTGGTATAAACCGGGACTAAAGATAATTTAGATCTATAGTCCCGGTTAGTGTTATTAACCGGGACTATAGTGATCCACCTTTTTATACTTCTTCTTCCTCCTCTAGCCCGAGCCATTGCTGCCAAGAGGAGGAGGAAGAAGGGAAGTGCTGCCAAAATTTTTGATAAATTTGTTTTGGTGATAATATACAAATCGGAGAGATCGAAAAGGTTAGCAAATCCATTCTCTAATAATGTATGCTTAGCATATTGCATTTATAGCTTTGTTTCTATAAAATATTTTCTCCATAAATGTTTATGCAAAATGATGAGGGAGAAAATATGTTAGGCAAAATTAGGTTGATTTTGAGATTAGAAAATTTGGATAATGATGTTAGGCAAAATATGTTAGGCAAAATTAGAATATTTTCTCCATTCTCTTTTCTAGAAATTAGTTTCGCTTTGAATAATGATGTTTTAAATTTTTGTATGATTATTTAATTAGTTTCGAGAATGTGGATTTCGTTAGTAACATTGGACTATTTGATGTCTAGATGGATCGACAATGGATGTACACCGCGGATCGACGGTCGAAAGAGTTTATTGAAGGCGTGCATTATTTTTTGAAGGTGGCCAATGCTAACAAGTACAAGGGTTTCATGTGTTGTCCATGCAAAAAGTGCAGTAACCGAAAGGAGTATTCATCATCAAGAACTATTCATGCGCACTTGTTTGAGTCTGGATTCATGCCTGGATATAATTGTTGGACCTCGCACGGAGAGTTAGGGGTTACAATGGAAGAAGATGAAGTAGAAGACGAGAATATTCCGGGCTGGGCTCATCAATACGGTGGATTTGACGAAAATCCGGAAGACGAGGCGGACGGAGCTGTTCAAGATAACGTCGCTATAGATGATCTTGGTCAAATGTTGCGGGATGTAAAGGACGGCTGCGAAAGTGAGAAGGAGGTCCAAAAATTGGACCGTATGTTAGCAGACCACAAAACTTCGTTGTACCCAGGTTGCGAACAGGGGCACAAAAAATTGGGTACGACGCTAGAATTCTTACAATGGAAGGCAAAAAATGGTGTGAGTGACAAGGCATTTGGCGAGTTATTGAAACTCGTCAAGAACATTCTTCCGGAGGGAAACGAGTTGCCCGAAACAACGTACGAAGCTAAGAAGGTGGTATGCCCTCTAGGACTAGAAGTACATAAGATACACGCATGTCCGAACGATTGTATCCTCTATCGCGGTGAGAAGTACGAGAACCTAGAAGCATGCCCGGTTTGTAAAGCACTACGATACAAGATTAGACGAGATGATCCAGGTGATGTTGACGGACAGCCTTCGAAGAAGAGAGTTCCTGCTAAGGTGATGTGGTATTTCCCTATAATACCACGGCTCAAGCGTTTGTTCAGGAACAAAGAGCATGCTAGCATGATGCGCTGTCACGCAGAAGAACGTCAACAAGACGGGATGCCGCGACACCCCGCCGACGGGTCGCAGTGGAGAAACATCGACAGAACATTTCCAGACTTTGGAGAGGATGCCCGAAACGTAAGGTTCGGTTTAAGTACAGATGGAATGAATCCATTTGGAGAGATGAGCAGCGGCCATAGCACTTGGCCTGTTACCATGTGTATCTACAACCTTCCCCTTGGCTATGCATAAAGCGAAAGTACATCATGATACCAATTATCATTCAAGGCCCAAAGCAACCTGGTAATGACATTGATGTGTACCTAAGACCACTGGTTGAGGATCTTCTTCTGTTGTGGAACAAAGAAGGTGTCTCCGTGTGGGACGAGGACAAACAAGAGCAATTTATCCTGCGAGCGTTATTGTTCGTGACCATTAACGATTGGCCTGCACTTAGCAACATATCAGGACAGTCAAACAAGGGGTACAAGGCTTGCACCCATTGCATGGATGAAATTGAAAGTACGTATCTGAAACACTGCAGGAAGGTTGTTTACATGGGCCATCGTCGATTCCTTGTTGCTACCCATCCTGTACGGAAAAGAGGCAAGCATTTCGAACAGAAGGCAGACCACCGTACTAAGCCTAAACATCGCAACGGAAAAACGGTGTTTGCTATGGTGAAAGATCTAAAAGTAGTATTTGGAAAGGGACCTGGCAGCCAACCTATAGAGAGCGAAGATGGTCACGCGGCGATGTGGAAAAAGAAGTCTATTTTAAGAAGTCTATTTTTTGGGAGTTACCCTATTGGGAAGTCTTAGACGTCCGACACGCGATCGACGTGATGCACCTCACTAAGAACCTTTGTGTCAACCTGTTAGGCTTCCTAGGTGTATATGGGAAGTCAAAAGATACACTTGAAGCACGTAATGATCTCAAGCATATGCAACAACGCGAAGACCTTCACCCGGAACTGAAGGATAAAGGAAGCCATTACTTGAGTCCTGCAAGCTACACCCTGAGCAAGGAAGAGAAGGAAAGTATGTTTGAATGCCTGGAGAGCATCAAGGTACCGTCTGGATACTCCTCGAACATAAAGAGAATAAGAAGCATGAAGGAAAAGAAATTCACAAACCTAAAGTCTCATGACTGTCACATGTTGATGACACAACTGCTTCCTGTTATAATTCGTGGTATCCTTCTTGATAATGTCCGGGGAACAATAACAAAGCTATGTGCTTTCATGAACGCAATTTCGCAAAAGATCATAGATCCAGACAGTTTAACAACCCTTCAAGAGGACGTGGTCCAATGTCTCGTCGGCTTTGAGATGATCTTTCCACCGTCATTTTTCAATATAATGACGCATCTTCTATGTCACCTTGTGAAAGAGATCAGTATTCTCGGTCCTATGTACCTACACAACATGTTTCCTTTCGAGAGGTACATGAGCGTTCTAAAGAAATACGTTCGTAACCGTTCTCGTCCGGAAGCAAGCATCGCCAAGGGTTATGGAACAGAGGAGGTCATTGAGTTCTGCGTAGAATTTATTGAAGACCTCCGTCCAATCGAGGTACCTGAATCAAGCCATGAGGGGAGACTACGGGGAAAGGGGACTCTTGGAAGAAAAGCAATAATGACCGTGGACAACGATTTATTCCGTAAAGCACATTTCACGGTTTTGCAACAATCTTCGTTGGTGGCTCCTTACATCGAGGAGCACCTGGCGATTGTTCGGTCGAAAAACATCGGCAGGTCTGATGCATGGATTACACGCCATCACATCGATACTTTCCCCGTTTGGCTACGACAATGTCTAATGGGTGCAGAAACCATTGACCGACAACTAGCCTTCTTGGCGAGGGGGCCTTCTTGCTCGATATCGACAGTCCAAGGATATGAAATCAATGGGTATACATTTTACACAAGAGCCCAAGACAGAAAGAGCACAAACCAGAACTCTGCTATACGTATCGACGCCATGAGATACGATGGTGCAACTAGCACGTATTATGGTGTCATCGAGGACAGATGGGAACTAGACTACAGACCCTTGAAGGTACCTCTGTTTCGATGCCAATGGGTTAGGCTCACCGGTGGAGGCGTAACGATTGATGACAGTGGGATGACAACGATTGACCTAAGCAAGGTTGGATACTCAGACGAACCTTTCGTCTTAGCCAATGATGTCACACAGGTTTTCTACGTGAAGGACATGTCTAGCAAACCAAAAAAGGGTAAAGGACCCGACGAGCCAAAACGCCACGTGGTTCTCCCAGGCAAAAGGAAAATCGTCGGAGTCGAGGATAAGACTGACGAAGATTACGATCAGTTCGACGGGCAACCTCCGTTCGCGGTGACGGTTGACCCGAGCATCCTCCTTTCAAAGGAGGACACCCCTTACTCACGCAACGATCATAGCGAAGGAACATTAGTGAGGAGAAAGTACGTGAGAAAAACAGTGACATAGGTTGTTGTATGGACGACGCAAATTATTTACAATGTATTGAAGGCCATGTAATGTTTGTGTTTTTTATTACTACAATTATATATGTAATACCAATTTTGAACTATTTAAATAGGTAATATAGTATTAGATAGTAATATCAATTATTGGAATGTAATATCAAATTGAAACGTCATATGTTATTTATATGTGATTATTTATATTTAATAATAATTTAAAACTATTTAAATAGGTAATATGGTAGTAGATATTTTAATACTATTCAAATAGTATTTAAATTGGTCTATATGTGATTATTTATATTTAATAATAATTTAAAACTATTTAAATAGGTAATATGGTAGTAGATATTTTAATACTATTCAAATAGTATTTAAATTGGTCAAATTTTAATTATATATCGTTATTGGAATGTAATATCAATTTTGAACTATTAAATAGGTAATATGGCATTATATATTTTAATACTAACATTTACATGGGCACTGTTTCAATCTTTAGTCCCGGTTGTTAAACATAGCCGGGACAAAAAGAAAATTTGACCGAGCGGGAAAACATCTTTAGTCCCGGGTGGTGCCATGAACCGGGACTAAAGATAACATCTTTAGTCCCGGTTGCTGCCACAACCGGGACTAAAGATCCCGACTATAAAATGTTGTGCGCATCGTCTTCTCCGGATCCACACTTAGCCGTTTCTCATTTTCTCTCCACTCTCAGCGCGCACGTCCTCCGTCTTTGCCGCCGTCGTCGTCTTCGTCGTCTCCGCCGCCGTCGCCGCGCTGTCCGCACCACCGTCGCCATGTTGGCTCGTTCCCGCGCCACCGCCGCCGCCGCCGGCCCGCGCCACAACACGGCGGCGTGGCCGCCACGGCCGCGCCAACGACGACCGCCGCCACCACCACGACCGCACCACCAGCCGCCGCCACAACATGGCCGGGCCACCACCACGGCCGCCGCCACAACTACGGCCGCCCCACCACCACGGCCGCCGCCGCCACCACCACGGCCGCCCCACCACCACGGCCGCGCCACGAACGACGTAACGTTAGAACGAACGTGAACGGACGTGAACGAACGACATGTGTGGACCGAACGAGCGAACGACCGACCGAACGAACGAGCGACCGAGCGAACGAACGAACGAGCGAACCTATGCACGAACGAACGAGTAAAGGAGCGAACGAACGAGTGAACGAAGGCAACGAATGAACGAACGACTAAACGAGCGAACGGTCGAACGACCGAGCGAACGACCGAACGAACGATCAAACGAACGACCGAACGAACGAACGAGTGAACGAGCGAACGAACGAACGAACGACGGAACGAGTGAGCGAGCGAACGACCGAACGAACGATCGAGCGAACGACCGAGCGAACGACCGAGCGAACGAGCAAACGAGCGAGCGAACGAGCGAGCGAACGAGCAACTGCTTCCATGCATGCTCATCTAGCTTAATTAGCTTAGCTAACCTCCGTATGTTACATACTATACTACTACTTCACTTATAGACAGTACACTCCTAAACAGTTGCCGGTAATTAATGAGGAGTAATTATTAGTAATCGTAACTGCATCTTTTCCCTTCGCTTCGAGAGCCAGGCATGGTCTTATTTTATGGGAGTTTGTAACTTTCTCGCTTGTATAGTAATATTATACTTTTGCTACCAGTACTACTACTCTAGTATAGTAATATTATACTACTTTAGTTACAAGTGTACTCCCTCCAATTACATAATTCTTAACATTTCATTTCAAATAAGGTTGAGATCAATAACTTTAAAGAAACTAGGGTTTAGGGTTTAGGGTTTAGGGTTTAGGGGTTTAGGGTGTAGGGTTTAGGGTTTATGGGTTTAGGGTTTATTGTACTGGTTCGCTCGAAGTTCGCTCGTTCGAAGTAGGTACTGGTTCAGGATATTGGCTGAACACAAGCACTCGGTCTTTCATGACTAAATAGAAACGGAGATTTTTCAAGACAAATTTTGTCTTGACTCCTATACATGGGGAGTCAAGACAAAATTTGTTATGAAAATTATCCGTTTGTAGCATGAAAGAGCGAGGTCTTGTGTTCACCCAATATCTTGAGTCACTATCTACTTATTGTATATATTAAAGATATATTTTATAGGTCATGTTATTATTTAAAACGTCAAGTATTACAGAGCAGGAGAGAGTATAATAAATTAAAGGAGTAGACTAGTGTATGCAACGTGATAGACGGTGTAGAAAAGTTTGGAACGAACGAGCGACCGAATGAACAAACGAACGTACGATGGTACTGGTTCGCTCGAAAGAGCGAGGTCTTGTGTTCACCCAATATCTTGAGTCACTATCTATTTATTGTATATATTAAATATAATATTGCACATCTTTGTACATTTTGCTAATAGTGTTTTAATTTTTTGTCTAATTTTTTTCTAATAGGTGCTGACCCCCGTCGTCGCTGAAGCTTAAGTGGCCCCAATAACTCCACGCAAAACGAAGGCAAGTTTCTTGAATTCCTTCATGTGTGTCTATATATATATATGACATATGCATGTATAACAATGAATTAACTGGTCATTGTACGTATTTCGCAACAATGTCATTATATGTAAAACAATATACTATTAGTTGATGTGTACCTCGTAATGTTACAAACAAATGGCAGATCGCGAGGATGAACAGATCCTCATGGACGAGATCGCAGAGGGCAGCAGCCAATATTGGGCGGATGAGGAGCCAGAGGACCCCAACCAATACCTCAACGAGGAGGGAAACGAGGCCACAAACCAACAGGAAAGTGAAAGGGAACCGGCCGTTGGAGAGAAGAGGGCACGCGGACAACGGGGTGCCGCAAGGAAGCTAGAGGGCAGGCATATTATTACTGAAGTGGCCCCAGACGGCGAACCAGTTGCCCCGGCTGGCATACTACGTAAGTTTGTGGGACACAGTGGTTGGGTCGTGAGGGATCACGTGCCCATTAGCATAGTGCATTGGCGTCAAACAAGAACAGCAGAGGATGATGAAAGTTATCTGCCAGATACGGAGAAAGCAATGTTGTGGACCACCATGCTCGAGACTTTCACGGTCCCTCAGGTAGATCAGCCAAGACTGAAAGCATGGACGATGAAGAAAATGGTTGAACAGTTCCAGAAGTACAAGTCAGCTCTATACAAGAAATACGTCGTGAAGGGTCTGACACCTGATTTCGACAAGTTAACGAAGCTGAGGGATCATTGGGATGCGTTTGTTGCATACAGGACTTCCGAGCACGGGCAAACGCAAGTAGCAAAGAACAAAGCCAATGCCGCTAAGAAGCAGTACCATCACCGGCTAGGGTCAGGTGGCTATAAGAAGGCAATCCCCAAGTGGGATGAACTGGAAGCCGGGTTGATTGGAAAGGGTATTGAGCCGACCACAACGAACTGGCCTGAACGTTCAAGAAATTGGTACTATGCTCATGGTGGAAAGCTCGATCCCACTGATGGCTCCCTTGTATTCGGCGATGCGATCCGCGAAGCAGCTAGCCAACTCACGGAAGCAGTGGAGGCGTCTCCTCAGGGAACATTCCATCCTGACAGAGAGAAGGACGAGCTTACGCTCGCACTACAGAATCCCGAGCATCCAGGACGAACACGGGGGAAAGGCGTGGTTGCATGGAAATACGGATTTCAAGCGGCCAGCCACACTTACAAGAGTCGGATGAGGAGCAAGAGGGATACCGAGGACAAATTAAGATATCTCGAGGAGAGGGTCGCCCTGCAGGAAATACGGATGCAAGAGGAGGTCGAACGACGGGTGGACCAACGCCTTGCGGAACGACAGAGCGAGCAGACGGTGCAGCTGTATGCCCCTCCAATCATGGTGAGCCCCTCGGGCAATCGCAGCAGCTGTGCCTCTACAGGGCAGGCAGGAGAACAGGTCATGGAAGGTGCAGCAGGGCAAGCTCAGGCAAACCCATCGTACCCCGTAGATGAAATCACGCGGCGGACACCTTGTGAGCTGCACATTCCCTTCAAGAACATATCACTCAAGGTATGCTCTTAGTTTTATGATATGTGTCTTGTAAATTGCATAACCGGTGGTGCATGCATCTGTTAATTACTAAGTAATCCTGACTCTCGTGAAGGTGGCGTCGGGCATGGCCATACCAGTGGACCCTTCGGGGACATATCATTGCAGACCGATTCCACCTGGGTACTCAAAGGTCGAGGTTGAATTGGTGGAATGAGGGTTCGACGATCTCGAGCTGGACATCCCCGGAGGAGACTGGGAGACGAAACTAGGAGACACAGCCCACGCCATTATACTATGGTGCAAGCGACACATCGTGTTTCCCGGGCGAGCAGCGGCGTCTTCTTCTTCGTCTCCTCCGCCTGCACCGGCTCCTCCGCCTGCACCTTCTCCTCCGCCTGCACCAGCTCCTCCACCGCAGTCTCCTCCGCCTGAAACCTATCCGTCGCCTGCACCGGCTCCTCCACCGCAGTCTCCTCCGCATTCTCCTCTGCATGCAACCTCTTCTTTGCCTACACCGGCTCCTCCGCCTGCACCGTCACCGTCTACTCCGCCTGCACGGCCTAAAAAGTCGTGCCCACTTCGTCTCGCGCCGTCAAAGTCCACACCACCAAGAAAGAAGCCAAGACTTGACGAGCCAAAACTCCCCGCTCTCAAGAAAAGGGCGTACGACCGCACTCTCGAGGAGAATGAGGAGGTCGTACGAGCAGAAGTGAAGGCGTTCTTCGAGGCACGGAAACCACCAAAGAAGATTCCAATAGATCCGGCTGCTAAGAAGTTCTTCCAGAAGATGAGCGAACCAGTCAGGAGGGCTGTACTTTCCGATTATGACCGGTCGGTGACGAAGTCGTACAAGAAACAAAGAGCAAAGGCCAAAGAAGTGCCTCAGCTCGGAAAGCAGCGGAAACAATCGGTTGAGCCGTTGCTACCACCCGGTGAAGAGGAGCTGAGGCAATGGATGAAAGAGACGGGTCTGAGCAGGGCGCAACTGGTGGGAGACACACCGATAACCATGGCGACAGAAGCCGACTTGAAATACAAATTTAAAGTCGGTGAACCGCTTGTCAAGCCTGGTGAGGTGAACAGTCTCTCAACACAAATGCATCGATTCCATCAATGGTATATGGAACATTCATCCAGAGGTAGAATAATGTTTGGAGCGAGGATAAGAAACACAGACTACTACCAAAGAGATGATGTTCGGTGGATGAACTTCGAGAATGTGTTCGATGTATACCAACTAGACGCTCTCGACGTCTCCATTCTCAGCTGCTGGGTTTTGTAAGTATCGTTTTAGCAAACTTTATTTTGTTCCTTAGCTTATTCTATATACCATTCCCTGGTTAGAATGTGACGATAAGACTGATGCAAATTCCTTTGTCTTTTGTAGAATGGAGATTCAATCGTGCCGTAGACAGGGGATTTTCAATATTGGATTCATGGACCCTCTCAAAGTCAATGACGTAATGATACGGGACTTTGAGAAAGATACAGAAGACAATATTGTTCATTTCCTGGTGCAGCAGCATTACAAGACCTACATACTATTGCCATACAACACAGAGTGAGTTTTAACTGTCTTTCAAATTTATACCAACTTCCTCCCCGTACTCATAACGTCACATATATATCGTCGGACGCAATTTGCAGATTTCACTGGGTCCTTTTACTCTTCGACCTTGAACTTTGCAAAGTCCATGTCTATGACTCAATGGATAAACCAGAGTCTACTTTCACCAAGGTTTTTGAAGTGATAGACAGGTAATGCCATCTATTCAACCGTCATTAATCATGAACACCGCTATTGGTACTATGCAGATCTTCGGTATTTAATCATAGCTTCCAACTGTACATAGGGCATGGGCAAAGTTCCGTACATTGGTCCGCAGGGTTTGGAAAGAAAATCTTGGTAGGAGATTTAAGTTTCCAGTGAGTACATGCTCCAAAATTATTTAATCATTCATTGCTTCTAGAAAAAATTAGTACATTAAATCTCTCGTCGTTTCTCCTTAAGTGTGCAAAACAGGAGAAGGGGAATAACTTGTGCGGCTACTACGTCTGCGAATATACTCACGCACTTGTACAGCAAATCAACAATGACAGGGATCTGGAAGTACGTAAAAATTATTCATACATTATGTCCCGATTTCTTATTGACTTCATATACTTATATCTTAATTTTTTTTTCGAATGATAGATTATTTACATGAGGGAAAACCTATCCAATGAAGAATTTATCAAGGCTGTTCAAGAACAACTGATGGAATTTATCAATGAACAAATAATTGATCCCGCGGGAGAATTCTACTATGATGGAAGTGCTATTCATCATCCTCCCCATGGATAATATGTCTTAGCTTTCTTCGTAATATACAATAGAACATTATAATTAATGAAAGATTGTAATATATGTATATTCAGATGTGCATTCATGTACTTATGTGTGTGAGTATATTTTGATAATAAAAGTATATATTTACTTGAGTGCTTATATGTAGGATATATATATATATATATGTAAAACATGTATTTATACATATATATATATATATATGCATATTGCATATATATACATATAAATACATATATTACATATATACGCATATTATATGTACATATATATTATGCATATATATGTATTTATACAGATATATGCATACTATATAAACAAGCAGCTGGCAGAACCAGCAAATGTTCTTTTTTAAAAAAAATATCATTAGTCCCGGTTGGTAACACCAACCGGGACTAAAGATGGCCGAGGCAGCTACGTGGCAGCCATCTTTAGTCCCGGGTATTTCACCCGGGACTAAAGATGCCGATCTTTAGTCCCGCATTCGTAGTCTCGGTTCGAGAACCGGGACTATAGTGGGTTTCTCCAACAGTGAGGAAGACGACGTCCATCTCGTGGCTAGAGGCTCCTTGGCTTCGAGTGCTAGGGCCACAGAATCCTGGCGACGTGGAGACAACATTGAGCAAGTGGCTCAACCGGGTTCCCTCCGTGCGTCAAGAACGTGGCTCGCGCGGCGACAGCGCCAGCGGAGGCTGGGAGCACGAACGCGGCGACACAGTGAACTCGACCTGCATGACACAGGGAAAGAAAGGTATGGTTGGGTTAGGCATCGAAGAGGGATCACGTTCCCGTGGTTAAGTCACGATGAAGCCCACCAGAGAAGAATGGGGTTGACGATGAGTCTTGACGGCGCCGAAGAAGACGACTCATTCTCGGAGCTCTTGAGGCAGTCTTCCTAGTTTTTCTCAGTGGAATGCGATGAAAGAAAGGAGGTGAATCAGGGGGTGAAGTGGCACATCGGAAGATGGAGGTTGGGAGGAAGGTGGACGGCAAGGTGGCGAGCTGGTGAACTGGCGCTTGTCCGTGGCGTGGCACCCGTTCTTGGAGTGGAGAAGGAGGTGGCAAGGCCATGTGGGTGACAGGTGGGTCCCACAAGGGATGGGCCCCACATGGCATAGAAAGACAAGGAGTTGGAAGCCTAGAAGTTTCAATTTTTCTAAGTGTTCGCACTGTTGCACTGAGCTGTCTTCCACTTAGTTTTTCATCTACTTCCACAGGGATTTAGGGTCAACCAAAAATATTGTGAGTAGATGAGAGTGTGTTCTTAAATTGTGCAAGAGGGCAAGTCTAGATGTGATGTGGATTTACCATGGTAAAAAGGTGAAGATGCCCAACTGTCACTGTTCACAGAAGAACAGAACTTTGATGGGGTCTTGAGACTATCACTTCATGTGGTTAAATTACGAATTTACCTAAGGCCTTTCTAAAGATGGTTAATCACACTTTGCTAACCATACTGGTATGAGCTCACTGGAAAATGGGTTAAGTTCTTAATTTGGATAATGTGTTAAGAGGGCTAAGTGTTATCCTATTTTCTCAGATTTTTAGCTGACTTGAACCATTTTGTTGGGGCATCAAATAATGTGATAAATTCAAACTAAAATTATTATGAGCTTATGATGTTGGGTAGTATTTATGAGAATTTTTGTAGGATTTTATGTTGCTCCATTAATTTTTTAAGATTGTTCTCTAGTCATTACATGCATATGGAACCTATTATTAGATGCACAAAAAGATCTAAAAACAAGCCCAAAATAATCAAATGCACATGCAACCAAATGTAGCTTATTTCCAACTAAGTTTACAAAATTTTAAAACTTATATTCCCATTTTTTTTGTATTTAGCTTAAATATTTTGGTTAAGTTAAAATGCAAATCCCATGATGATTGAAATTTTAAATTAGGGTCAATCCAACTTAATTGACTTGAAATTTGTTAACTCAACATTTATAAATTTTACTTGGGGGATTTAACTCTGAGTTTGTCCAAGAAAAGCTATGTTTTTTACTTTCATATGGAGTTAAGCCCTAAAGTGTGGTTCGAAGTTTGCTAAAAAATTCTAGCACTCAAAAGTTTTAAATTTTACATGCAAATTTTTCCTAAGTGAATTCCTGGTATGTTACACCTAGGCATCGTATTTGTTTTTCCACAGAGAAGACAGCGGTGTAGAGAGTGGGTTCATATATTCATATCATGCTACAATTAATATATACCAGAGTCTAAACAAGGGTAAATGATAATATCGATATTGGGGTAGTGTGACACACAGGAGATTCATCTCTAGTAAGGATTAACACCAAAATTTGGTCGGTTATTTAGTGGATTCGGTTAAAGAAAGAGGTTGATTGATAGATGGAAGTTTATCTAGATCAAGCTAAATTCAAAGAAAAATCGTGAAGACCATGGCAAGGCAGTTTTATATTTTTAGTATATCTATTGAATGGGTAGGATTAGTTATTTTTCTTTTCTTGTTAGGAGTCTTATCTCGTATCCGATCAGGACTTGTGTCAACCCGAGGGTATAATTATGTACACTCGGGGTCTTTGTAAGATATCTCTCAATCAATACAATAAAATTTTGGTGCATCGCCACCTTTTACCCCCGACGAGTTCTTAGTTTCGAGCGAGGCTGCATCAGTTAAGTCCGATCTTTAGTGAGAAAGTAAGTTTCGTCAACTTTGCTTGTATCGGCATGACTAGAACTTTCTCGGTTAGATCCGATATTCTATTCAAGTTGACGCAAGCATTGCCAATTAGATATATTGGTTCTATCTTTAACTGTTTCATCGCTGTTTAGAGTCGTATCAGCTTAGTTAGAACTTTCTTGGTTAGGTCCGATGTTTTGACTAAGTTGATATTTCTCTAACCGTACTGCTATTATCTTCAATCTTATAATGTCTCGGTTAGATTCAATCTATTAGATTGCTACTAATAAGTTTATTTCTATAAGCCGATAGGTTTTTATGCAATGTTTCATTGGAGTACTAGCACATGAGTTATCTTGTTACAATTTCTAAGTGTTGCATCAACTCATATTGATGATCATACATATTTTGGTTCTAGCCGATGATATCATGAACTTCATTGCTTATCTGATTATTTGAATCTACTTCAAACCTATAGCCAATTGATCAAAACCCTATTGACATCAGCTGGACTTGCTATATCACATCGGTCTGTTGGCCAATAGGCTCCTTGATCTTACACGGTCTGTCTATCTTGTTAGTTGCAGGATCAAACTAACTAGCATGTCCTGAACCCGATTTATAAGATCTGCACTAGAGCTAAGCAGATCTTCCAGACCTACGTGTGTCAGAATGAATTTCGCGCCAACAACTAGATAGTGGAGAAGGACAAAAGAGAGCTAATGTTTATATGTAGTTCTGTATTTATTTTGCTTTGGATTCGTTGAGATTAATAGTTTGAAGTTGTGGCTACTAGATCTTCAGGCTTACGCTTGCGATCCTTCTCGTTGGTGTTGCCGTTGTCCTTCTTAGGGTGCTAGTTACTACCCGACTACTTTTCTTCCCGTGACGCGTTAATAGAATCTGCTGACTTGGCATAGGAGTTGGTTGTTTCGAATAGCTTCATGACTGTCCATGGAGGCTTACAACTAAATTTGCCAATTAGTAACTCGTCTTGAATCCCTTTCTGGAAGGCAGCGATGATAACATCATCGGTGACTTCTGGGATCTTGTTGCGGGCCTTGGAGAAACGCCGGATGTAATCCTTGAGGGACTCATTGGGACGCTGGTGTTGATGCAAAAAACACACACTGGCCTGGGAGATCTGCTTAGCTCCAGTGCAGGTCCAAATCTTGGTGAGATGCGGGCGTGCCAGTCAGTTTGATCCTGCAACTGACAATATATACAAACGACAGATCAAAGAACCGATCGGCCAACATAGCCGATGTAGTAATTCCAGCCGATCCTGATAACAGCCGATAGCGATAGGGTTTTGAGCTATCGGCTATGTGTTCAATGTAGATTCTGACACTTGACAAAGAGACAATCGGCTGATGATAATATGCATTAGATCGGCAATGACTTGATAAAGTGAAACGAAAGTTAGATGTACTCGATCGGCTGTAGATATCAATAATACATAATCTAAATCTCAAAATATATTTAAACTAAGTGATTGGGATAGATCGGACAGGGCGCCGAGACAGTATAAATCACTTATGTTTAAAAACACCTCAAGAGAGAGATTATATATATTCATAGCATAGCCGATGAAGTGAATCTAACATAGATCCAATGCCATAAAATCCACAAGATTAGATTAAATAGTGAAACCTTTATTGTCATCGGCTAAATTCAACTTATATGCAATCCTTATAAGCCGATGCAACGTCCAGATAACTCATCGGCTGAAACCCCGATGAAACCCTTATCGGCAATCAAAAAGCAGGCTAGAGATCCATGATTCTATGCACGACTTAGTAGGTCAAACTCAACTGATGCAGCAATAAGTATGTAAAGAATCACAGTATCTAGATGATCAAGCCCTTAACTGATTTTCAGGGTGGTAGATGCCTAGGCTAATCTAATCTAGCAAAACGATTTAGCCGATACCGGCAGAAACCCTAAAACGAGAAGCAGCCGATAAAACTAAATCGAGATGCTAATACTAGATTAACATAAGACATATGATAAATAGCCAGGCAAATATATCATCCAAACCAGAGCAATCCAAGAGGTCGAATGTACTGATGCAGCCTTGAACGACGCCGACGTAGATGATACAATTGCCTGAACCGACGGAACATTGGACTTACCCCTTCGCCGGAGATCGACAGCCGATGCAGCCCCGCGTCAGGTGCCAAATTCCGCTGGTTGATAAATAAACCGTAACAGAGTAAAAGGTGGCGATGCGCCGAATTGCATTGATCGAGAGTTGATAGATTACAATAACCCCGGGTGTACATATTTATACCCATGGAAAGATACTAGTCCTTGTAGGACAAGAAAGAAACTTTCCTAAAGATAAAAGAAACACATAAAGTCTTTAAGGGACACTAAACACACTTTCCTAAAGATAAAAGAAAACTAACAAATATCCTAATTAATAGATACAATTGCCTTCTTCGGACTCAATCCGTACGTGGCAATCCTCACGAAGCACACCAACCGAACCCGACAATGATCCTGCCATCTCCTCATCGGAATCGGCTATATCGGCTATCCTTGTCCGATTCTGTTTCAGCCGATGCACACCGTAGCCGATTTGGCTTGCAGCCGATTCATACTCTGTTTCTGTAATCGCTTATCTCCTCCAATCGGCTTCGGCTTTAACTTTGAATCCAAGCCTGATTTACCAAATTTCGTCGTTAACAGCTGGATGACATGATATAGGTCAAAGTGAGTTCCGGGTCTCTCGTAGGTGCCCTGAAAGTTGACGATGAAGTGGCTTCAAAGCTAACTCCAGGAATCAATAGATCCTCTTGCGAGCCCCTTAACCAGCTCCTTGTTGAGTCAGCGAGTGCCATAGGCAAATAGTTAGCCACAGCCTTGTTGTCTCCTCCTGCTGCGCGGATGGTCAAGATGTAGATGATGAGCCATGACTCGAGGCCAGTGTTGTCGTCATAATTTTTGATCCCCATTGGCTTAAAACTAGTTGGCCAATTCACTTGACGTAGTTCATGAGTAAAGGTTGAAACTCCATCATCACCATTGTTGAGGGAGTGTCGGTGATCTTCGCGGTGTCCACAGCTCTCATAGTGGTGGTGGCATTGGTTTAACTTGATCCTCAGGTCTTTGGGCGCCCAATGTCTGCGTCTGTTGTCGTGAGTGCGGTAATCATGGTGGTGGGGCTCGCGATGGCGATTGTTGTTGCGGTCGTGATTGCCGACTGATTGCTCAGGACATCAGCCTCCATCATCACGACAACGTAGGCTTGCCTCTGTATGACCTTTACTGCGTTCAGGCCCTTGGCGACCCTTGGATTCGTGGTTTTATGGCAGATGGCTACCGACGGGTGTCCTAGGTATCTCAGGGAAAGATTCCTCTGGTCGACGAGAAGTCCCAGCTCCTTTATCTTGTTGTGCAGCTGTGGCGACGGTCATGGTCTTGATTTTGTTCAGCGCTGGAGTCAAGTTTTTTGGGGCGTTGTCGATGAGGGTATCGATGAGCGTGATGGATGCCACGACGTTTTGTTGAGGCGTAACGAAGACCTTTGTGTCGTCTATGTGGGTCTGGATAATGTTGTTGTGAGCCGCACGCCCACTTTTAATCAGGTCGCACTGTCTTCGCACACACTCTTCCTCTTCTTTGCGCAAGCGTTCCTCCTCGGCTTTTGCACGCTCCTTCTCCTGCTTCCTCGCAATACAGGCTTGCTTGTCATTTTGGAGTGCCAGCCATGAAAACTTCAAAGAAGGGTGGAGTATAATCTTCGTTGAACTCGGAGTTGTTGATGCTTTCGGTGTCGAAGTCGGTGTAGCCATCCAAGAAGCTGAAGCTGTTGACGATCTCCGTGACGCTGCAAGATTCGAGTGGTTGAATCAAGATGCCCACTTTCCTGGACCTTGATCCTGACACGGTTGAATCGTGCCCAGATTGAACCCTGGGAGGTAACCGATCTAGATCTGAACATCGTAGCAAGGAGTGGAGGGAGTCGCATGGCGATCTGAGGATAAGTCGTCATGTTGTTGGAGAGGCCGAGTAGATGTCGATGATTCCTCCAGTTGTTTGAAGCTAACTCAGAGGAGAAAGCTTCTGAGTAGATCTCGGCGACGTTCAAAAGACCGAACGGTGCGGAGATGACGTGGTTCCTCTCCAACTGGTTCGAATCCGAGTCGAGAAGAGAAATCTTGCTGAAGTTGTCGGTGATGAAGTCGAGGCTGTCAAAGCGGTAGGCCTATCCCGGAGGGAAGGCGAAGTCGTCGGCTCCCGAAGTTGATCCTATCACTCTTGTCGGCAGAAAAGTCGACGCAACCTCTACCTGACGCGCCAACTGTTGATTCTAGAAATCAACAATGAGAAAAGGGATAGTGCATGAGATCTAAAGTGGATAGGTAAAAGGACATCTTCTCGATGAGAAGTAATAACCTACTTCTGTTTTGGAGATTGAATCCGTCGGATATTGTATTGATCTGACAATCGAGTTATGGTTATATTCTTCGGGGCTCCCTGCCCTCCTTATATAGCTTTAAGGACAGAATTACAAATTGGAAAACCCAGCCAAACACGACTTGAGCTTTCTTATACATTTACATAATTGCTAAGACTATGGACTATGCCTTGAGATACAAGGCAACATAACTTCCAAAGCCTAATCTATTACATAATATACGGATCCGGCTCACCTCTTAGCTTTAGTCGAATAAGCTGTTCGTGTGGATATATGGTATCTGTAATCTTCAGTGTTGGTTGCGATAGCAGCAGCAACACGCTGCAGCGGGAGCAGCAACGCTCGCGACTGCAGCACGAGCACGCGGCAGCAGCAACGCTCGCGACTACAGTAGCAGCGCGTGGTAGCAGCTCGCCACAGGCCTGCAGAGGGAGCAGAAAGCCAGCAAGCTGGTAGTGCTGCAGCGAGCTGCAACAATGGCGGGCGGAGGCAGCAACAGCAGCGGGAGGCTGGGGCATCTTGTCCTAATTTTTGTGAAAACCCATCTTCTAACGGTGTTATTCTCAGCGGTGAGTCGAATGGTAAGTATTCTAGGTTCCAACTGTTTTTATGGCAAGCATGCAATTACGTTTTTTATAATGGCAAATTCAAAATATCAGTTCAAATCAGTGATAAATATAAAATTAGCCCGAATAGGTAGGAAGAAAAAGGAAATAGGGACAGGCACGAACCGATCACGAACCGGTAATTAGCAGTTTCGGAAGACATCTCCTCGAGGAGACGTTTGGGAGATAGGGGACGCGGAGTGGTGGGCCAGTGGGGGTACGGGTTGATCCGGTCGGACGTCCCATGCCCATGCGCCTTTCGCTCGGACGCACGGGAGCGACGGACGAAAAATTCGGTTCGGACTAGGACAGCTTCCGGTTTACGCTGGCTGAAATGGTCGGGGAACGAAACCGATCCGGATAGAATTGGCAACCAACAGAAGAGAGCCTATATTAATATCCCCTCCAGATCGATTGAAAGCTTCATATTCTACTACTAGATTAGATTGGAAAGCAAGTGTTTTGCTTGTTCGAAAAGAGAGAAGGTTCGGTTGAAACCATGGAGGTCGAGATGTTATGCAGGCCGGAGAAGAGGTGCAAGCGCGGGTCTGGCGGCTCGGTCCAACTGCCGGACGAGATTATGGCGGAGGTCTTGCTGCATCTGCCGGCGAGGTCCGTCTTCCGCTTCCGCTCCGTTTGCCGTGCCTGGTCGGCCCTGCTCCGCTCCCCCGATTTTACCGACGCCTACGCCACCAAGGAGGACGCCCGTAGGATGGTGACGCCCAAGTTCGTCTTCTTCGCGCCGCCGGCAGTCTACTCCTGCACCCAACGTGACGCCGACAAGCTCTTCACCGTCGATGACCTGAGCACCAATTTCCTGTGCCTGTCGAGCAGGCCGTGCCATGGCCTGCTGCTCTTCTCGGACACCCGTTCGGCCACCTACTGGGTGTGTAACGCGAGCACTGGGGAGTGCAGGCGCCTGCCGCCGCCCCCGCAGCAGCAGCGTCGTCGCTTGTGCCTCTCAAGCGCCGGCCTGGTATTCGACTTGCAGAACGAGGAGTGCAAGGTCGTCCATCTCCTTCACCAGGGAGGGTTCGATCTCCGGTGCGAGGTTTACACCCTCTCCTCCCCCCAGAACCACCGCGGGTGGCGGCTGGCCACCGGGAGCATCCCCCTACGTCTCCAGCTACCGGCGGTGAAGGCCATGCAGTTTCAGGACACAGTGACCAAGGTCCCCCCGGTGTTTGCCGATGGGCATTTGCACTGGCTGCTCTATCCTAACCGCTACAGCGCGATCCCGGGGCCTGGTCGAGCTGCAGCCCTCTGCTTCTCCGTCGCCGACGAGACGTTCAGCTTGGTCGATGCACCTGCAAGCGAGCAGGTAGCAGAGTACAGGCATTTAGAGGAGCACTTTCCTGCGGTTCCGATTCACCTGGCAGAGCTTGGAGGCTCACTGTGCATGGTCCATGACCTTCGTCGACGTGGTGTGAGCTACCTGGATATTTGGGTATTGAAGGATCGTGAAGCTAGCCAGTGGTCGCTGGATCATCGCATTCCTGTCACACTAGTTTTGGCTCGTGACGTACATAGTCCTCGTTTCATCACTGTCCTCGGTTACTGTAGTGCCAGGACACAGAGTTGTGGGGATAAGAAGAAGATAATGCTTGCTACCTCCGAGCACAAGGTCCATTTTTACGACCTAGAAACAGAGGATGTCCATGCAGTGCTCTCTTTTCCTGAAACAATCATTGGTCCTCATAGAGAAGCTCCAGCTGCTCTTCACATAGGTTTATACGAGGACAATCTAGTCCGCGTAGGGAGTGAAACCGAAAGCTGTCAAGAGAAGCAAGTGTCGTCCGCGTTGAGCAAGGTCTTCTTGCGACTCCCGATGAAATCAATTGTGCAATCCATGCTGGTCTGCAGGCAGTGGTGCAAGCTGATAGAGAGTGATAGCTTTGCTCGATCGCACATGTCCACGAACAGGACCAAGGCGATATTCATGGTCACAAATGGTAGCACCCGACACGATTTCTTTGGTTTCGAACCAGTGGAGTGTTGGCTCCAACGCAGTGCGCCTCTTACAAACACTCTTATCGACGACAGGATAATCTGCTCCAAACCTTGCTACGGGCTTAACTTGATAAGCAACAGGCGTGATGACTACCTTTGCAATCCTTGCACTGGCTCCATCAGGTGCTTAGGAACTCATGGAAGACAGCATCAGATCTGTGAAAACAACGATAAACAAGCAGGCAACAATCATGACTTCACCATCGGCAGGAACATCGGATTGGGGTTCGACCTATCGACAGGCGAGCATGTTGTCGTTGAAATCTGCTACTTTTATGGCTCTTTGGCATGCATGGTCAAGGAGAGCAGCAGAGACGTGTGGAGCTATGCTGGAAAACCACCAGCGCCAGTGACCGATATGCCACCAGCACATATCAATGGGACACTGTACTGGTTGGCTAAGCATCAGTTGCTCCAAGAACGTGTTGTTGTGGCCTTTGACGTCTCCGCCCGAACATTCGTCAGCATCCCATGCCATCCATGTAGAGACGATGATCATGCTGCTTTTCTTGTTGAGCTGGATGGAACACTCTCGCTCGTTCTTGCGAACGCAGAGGCAGAAGAGCTGGATATATGGATGGCACACGAGCGTGGCATATGGATTACTGCTTTCAAGATATGTCTGAGCAAGCAACCCAACTATTCTCTCAAAACAGAGGTGGTAGTGCCGTTGGAGATTAATAGGAAACACGGCAAGATCTTGCTCAACACAGGACGAACATTGGGTTACTATGACACCAAGACGAAAGCCATTCACACCTTGTATTCTCTTGACCAATCACAACTTCCTGGTAGTAGTCTGGTGTTCCCCATGCTATGTGAGGATAGCTTGGTTTGCATCCAAGATGATGAGCTGCTTGACTGCACTGCATCCCATGTTAAACATGACCAATGCGGATTCACCGAACAACCTGTCTGCAACATAGCCAGTGAAGGAGTTGTGACTACATTCCACGAGCGCAACAAATCACCTAGGTCAATATTGCAGGAGTGTGAGAACAGTTGGTGCCATAGTATTGCTAACATCTACCGAAGGTGCTGCAGGAGGGTGTTTTGTTGTGTGTGTGCTGATCAGTGCTTCAAACACTCTCGGGAATGTCATACCTCTCTCCCTACAAGGTGGTTCGATGTGGCCATGGCAGTTGAGTATTTGGGTGTGCCTCTTGACCACCCGTTCGTGCCAGGTCCAGAGTACTGCTACTATTATTCGACGAGAAATGCTGATATGGCAGGCCATATCTTTGTCTCTATCAAGGACTACGCAAGAAAGAAGCAGCCATGCCATCTGATAGAGTGTGGGTATAGGATGCAAGGGCAGGTTGTTAGGGAAACTTGGGTTCGCAGATACCTTGCGGATGACCCAGGTCAATAATAAAAACGTAATAGTATTACGTTCGTTTTTTTTACTAACCTAACTTGTTTTCGTCCAGAGACCATTTATAAGAGATGAATTTTCATCGTCAAGAGGACATTTATTTTTTTATTATTTGTATGTCAACTAAATAGTCATTAAAAAATTTTAAATAATTTGACAACATAGATTAATATGAAATATATCACTTCATAAACATGCAAGTCTAAATTTAAATTTTACAAGTTGCAACAAATAGAACAAATTAAACTGAAAATAATTAATGTACATTCATAATTATATTTGTTATTTTTGTTACAACTTGTAGAAGTTGATTTTGAACTTGCATGTTTGTATAGTGATATATTTCATATTAATTTATCTTGTCAATTTTTTTTAAAATTTTTTATGACTATTTAGGTAACATGCAAAATACAAGGGATATCCCCTTGAGGGATAAAAATACTTTCCCCCATTTCTAAGGATTAACTGGTTACGTGACCGTGGGTTGCAATTGGATCATGGAGGAAGGAAATATAATTCAGTTTCTCTTTATATTGTTTTTTCACGATCACAGATGAATCTGGAACAAAAATTATCGGTTGTACTATACCTATCAATTGTGCGTAATTTTACTATCGTTAAAACAGAACCAGGAGGTATCATATTTTTTAGCGCAAAACATGACACACGTATTAGGTATCTCGGGATAACAATTTTTTATTACAAAATTTTAGTATCGTCAGGTACTTTCTCAATGATATACAATTTTTCATCAATTATACATATAATAATACTCTCTTTATATACTAATAACACGAGCTAACACGGATTTGTATCCCGTGTATCACATGCACACCATCGCTTAACAAGAGTTAAAACAAGGTAATGCGGAATAAAACTTTGTAATCTCAATTTTAGAAAAAATAAAGGGGACTCAGACGGGTCGATCGGAGCTATGGTTGACTATGAATTTTTGAAGTTGAAATGATTTTCTGAAATTTGGAAAAGGATTTATCTTAATTGGAAAGGAATATTCCCAAGCATATTCCTTGGGCTTAGAGGTTGAGCGGAGGTATGTTGGACTTTGTGTTTGGGTGGGCTTGGGCTTTAGCCTACAGAGGAAGGAGGCGAGATGAGGGATAGAAAGTATACTTATTAAGGAAGTTTAAAGGCCGACGCCTAGTGGGCCCCGCGGCTTGCGCGCGCGAGGCTGGACTGTGGAGACGTGGAGTGGGAGCGCGGGGTGGCCCGCGGTCGACCGCCACGTTGGCATGGCCACGTGGTCCCTGGTCATTGACCCCGGGCAGGATGAACGGCCGACGGCGGCCGGCGACGCCTCGGCGAACGGCGGCTCTCCGGTGGGTGGGGAGCACGGTAATGGGAATATGAGAGGATGGTGAGTGATTTGGACGTCTCGGATTGGGGCTAGAGGAGCGGGAGGTGGCCGACGACGAGAGGCGCCGGGGCTCGGGTGCGGTGGCGACATTTGGTTGCCGCCGGCGACCATTCGAGCGGCGGCCGTGGTCGGGATGGTGGCGGTTGGGGTCGGTAAGATGAGAGGAAGGGGATGGAAGAGGGATTGGGGAGGAGAACTCACTAGAGGGAAGGGTGCAGGGGCGGCGGCAATGGTGACCGAGAGAAGAGAGAGATAGACGGAAGGGAAGAGGTGGTGGCTGGGGCTTGGAGGCGAGCTCGGGAGGGCGGCGATGGAGGAGCTTCGTCGGACTTATTTATAGCCGGGACCCGGCACAAACCTAAGAAGGGAAGAGGCGGTGGCACGAGGCACGGTGCGGAGCACCGTGCGGTGAGGCAGAGCGGCAGGCGACGGAAGACTGCGGCGCGGCAGGCGGCTGCAGTCGGCGTGACGGGTAGAGCGGCGGGACAGCGCGGCATGCTATGCGGGGAGCAGCTGCGCTGCGGCTGGCCGAGGCAGCGGCAACAGCGGGGTGAGGCGGCGGCGCCATCATTTTGCCGGCCGGAAGGGGGAAAGGGGATGGGGGATAGGAAAAGGATGGGACGGCGAGGGCGGTGGGAAGGCTGGCGACAGAGCTGCGGGCTGCGGTGGCAGCGGCAGTGGTGACCGGCGGGGAGCCGTGGTCGCGCACGGAACGGCGGCCGGCACGCCCACGTGCGCCGTCCGCCGAACATCTGGCGTGCGTGGCGCGAGGAGGAAGACGGTCTGCGGCGGTGGGCCCCACTGTCGGCGGGTGGTGACGGACTGGACCGGGGAGGTGGGGCCGTGGGGGGAGCAAAAGAGAAGGGAGAAAGAGCTGGGCTGGGGAAAGGAAAAGAGGAGGGCGGCCCAGGTGAACAGTAAAGTTAGAATTTTCCAGGGAGAGGTTTGGAAAGGAATTTGATGAATTTGAACTCAAATTCAAATTCAAATTTTATATTTGGACTCAGAGAAATATGGGGAGTTCAAGGGAGGGAAATTTAAGGGGAAGTTTTGATATAATTCGATAGCAATAATTTATGAAAGAGTCTCGGAGGGAAATTTGAATTTTGGATTTTGGATGGGGATTTTTTTTGACTGGGGTTTTAGGGGGCTCAAAGAGGATTTTGAGATCTTTTGGCACTTAGTACTTAATCACACACAAAACACTAAAACTTTCAAAATTAGAGTTTTATAAATATATTTTTAACGGCCCGAAAAATCAGGGCGTTACAGTTTTGAACATCTTAGCACTAGGCATGACATTGCAAACCACATCTCATACTCTCATATTTCATCAACATACAAAACATTCATTGCATCATTACAAACAGTGTTATATCGAAGGAAAGCAAAACCCAAATTGGAAAGATGCAATGAAGGAAGAGTTGAATGCCCTTGAGAAGAACAAGACATGGGAACTTGTAGGACTTCCACTAGGGAAAAAGGCACTAGGATGTAAGTGGGTCTTTACAGTGAAACAAACTTTTGAAGATCGGATGTATAGGTAAAAAGGAATATTAGTTACAAAAGGTTATAGTCAAACATATGGAATCGAATGATGAAACATTTGCACCAGTGGCAAAGTTAAGCACAATAAGAACTTTCATATCTTGTGCTGTAAAATTTGGGTGCCACTTCATCAACTCAATGTAATAAATGCATTTCTTCATGGTGATTTGCAAGAAGAGGTCTATATGGAGATCCCATGGATTTGGGAATAGTCAAACAATTAGGAAGGTTAAACTCAAAAAGTCCTTGTATGGTTTAAAGAAGTCTCCACATGCATGGTTTGATTGGTTTAGGTGTGTACTTTGCAATATTGGATATTCCGTACTATGCAATTTGGGATATTCTCGGTGTAACAGAGATCATACGGTCTTCTATATAGAAGACACAAGGGAACATGTATCACTAACTTGGCCATATGTCGATGCTATAGTGATTACTGGAGATGATTTGGAAGAGATCAAATTCTCGAAGGAGAAGTTGGGAGAGGCCTTTGAGGTGAAGGATCTTGGATCACTTCGGTACTTCCTTGGGACTGAGATTGCTCGATCGTCAAAAGGAATATTTCTTTGTCAAAAAAAAGTATGTCCTTATTAAAAAGAATGCTTGGTTGTCGCCCAACTGCTACACCTATTAATAAGAATCACCAATTGTGTGTCCAACAGGTAATCTTGTCAAAGGAGACTTATCAGAGGCTGGTTGGATGTTTGATTTATCAATGTCATACTAGACCTGGCATCTCATATGCAGTCAGTGTGGTGAGTAGGTATGTGCATGATTCTAGGACAAGCCATTTGGATGTTGTTTATAGGATTCTTAGATATCTAAAAGGGACACCCAGAAAAGGACTTTGGTTTAGAAAATGAAATGACCTTTGTCGGTGACATGGGACCGGGGGTGTCGAGATCAAAGGGAAGAGCGGCCGCGGTGATCCACGTGGCCCGTTCCCCCGGAAGGGTCGGGCCCGAGGGATGACGTGGCGGCTGCCTTCCCGGTCACCCCCCGGGGTCGGGCCGCTCCCGATTCTGCCCCGAGGGCTGGGGCGCCCCGACCCCTTGTGGTTTTGGTGCCATGTGCGCAGGTTAGGTGAGCATGGCAGAGCTCACCTAACCGCATTTATGGCAGTTCAGACGAGCGCACTACACCTGGACGGAGGAGGCTGAGCGGGCCCTTACCCAGTTGAAGGCGTACCTCAGCTCCCCCCCGATCCTGGTCGCCCCGGAGCCAGATGAGCCGTTGCTACTCTACTTGGCGGCAACTCCGCAAGTAGTCAGCGCGGCTTTGGTTGTGGAGCGCGACGAGGACAGCCCTCGGCCCGCGCGCCCCCACCCTGTGTCGACCCGACCCAGGAGAAAGAAGGGAGGAGAGGCCCCCGAGCCGAACGGCGGCCTAAGGCCCCTGACGACCGGATGTGGCCCTCTGCCCGCTTGTCCGACGGCGCCGGACACCCCCGACCCCCAGGAAGGCCCTCGGGCCACTGCGGGAAGGCCACGCCTGACGCCCTCCGACCCCGAGGTCGTCGTCACAGAAGTCGAGTGGACCCGGCAAGGCCCCTCGGACGATGAGCGCCCCGGGAACGGTGCCCCCAACGAAGAGGACAGGCCTCGCCGAAAGGTGCAGCGGCCTGTCTACTTCGTTAGTGAGGCGCTGCGGGACGCCAAGACCCGGTACCCTCAGGCCCAGAAGATGCTCTACGCGATTCTGATGGCCTCGAGAAAGCTGCGCCATTATTTCCAGGCGCATCGGGTCACAGTGGTCACGTCCTACCCACTCGGCCAGATCTTGTGCAACCGAGAGGGTACTGGACTGGTGGTAAAATGGGCAATCGAACTCTCCGAGTTCGACTTGCGCTTTGAGCCACGCCACGCGATCAAGAGCCAGGCCCTCGCCGACTTTGTGGCGGAATGGACCCCGTCCTCGCCCCCGAGGCCAACACGAGCCCCTCCCAGCTGCCTCACGCTGCCTACTGGGTGATGCAGTTCGACGGCTCCCTGGCCCTTCAGGACACCGGTGCGGGGGTCACCTTGACCTCGCTGAGCGGAGACATCCTCAGATATCTGGTTCGCCTAGATTTCCGGGCAACCAACAATATGGCAGAGTAAGAGGGACTCCTTGCGGGACTCAGAGTGGCGGCCGAAATGGGGATCCGCCGCCTCCTGGTTCTAGGCGACTCCCAGTTGGTCGTTAACCAGGTCTCCAAGGACTACCGGTGCTTCGACCCGCAGATGGACGCCTACGTCCGTGAGGTGCAGCGTATGGAGCGCCATTTCGACGGGATAGAACTTCGGCATGTGCCCAGACGGGATAACGCGGTCGCCGACGAACTCTCAAACCTCACTTCATCGCGAGCCCCGACCCCACCGGGCGCCTTTGAAGAAAGGCTGGCCCAGCCGTCGGCGCGGCCCGACCCCCTAGGGGAGACGGACGCGCCTGAGCGGCCCCCGAGGCCCGTCGGAGTCCAGGCCTCGGAACCCGGGGGAGCCGACCCCGGCCCCCCAAGATTGGTCACTTGGATGGCTAAGATCCAGGCGTTCCTCACAGATCAGACTCTACCTGAGGACCGCGAAGGGAGTGAACGCGTCCATCGCATCTCCAAACGCTACGTGCTGGTGGAAGGGACTCTCTACCGGCGCAGGGCCAACGGAGTCCTCCTGAAGTGCATTCCTCGGGAACAGGGCGTCGAGCTTCTTGTTGATGTCCATGAAGGCGAGTGCGGGACCCACTCCGCCTCGCGCACCTTGGTTGGCAAGGCCTTTCGCCAGGGTTTCTATTGGCCGACGACGCTCCACGATGCAGTTGACCTGGTCCGACGATGCAGGGCGTGCCAGTTTCACGCCAAGCAAACGCATCAGCCGGCTCAGGCCCTGCAGACCATACCTTTTTCTTGGCCGTTTGCTATCTAGGGCCTGGACATCCTGGGTCCCTTCAGGAAGGCCCTGGGCGGGTTCGAGTATCTGTATGTCGCAATCGACAAGTTCACTAAGTGGCCCGAGGCTTATCCGGTCATCAAGATCGACAAGCACTCGGCGCTAAAATTCATCAGGGGCATCACTGCTCGGTTCGGGGTACCTAACCGTATCATTACGGACAACGGCACCCAGTTCACTAGTGAGCTCTTCGGTGACTACTGCGAAAACATGGGCATTAAGCTCTGTTTCGCCTCACCCGCCTACCCCAAAAGCAACGGCCAAGTGGAGCGCGCCAATGCGAAAATCCTCAAGGGCCTCAAGACCAAGACCTTCAACATCCTCAAGAAGCACGGCGACTCGTGGATCGAGGAGCTGCCGGCGGTGCTCTGGGCGAACTGAACCACTCCAAGCCGAGCGACTAGGGAAACGTCTTTCTTCCTCGTCTACGGCGCGGAGGAGGTCCTCCCATCCGAGCTCACCCTGAGGTCCCCTCGGGCCACCATGTATTGCGAGGCTGATCAAGATCAGCTTCGCCGAGACGACCTCGACTACCTGGAAGAGCGAAGGCGGCGCGCGGCCCTCCGAGCCGCGCGCTACCAGCAAAGCCTGCGGCGCTACCATCAGCGCCATGTCCGGGCCCGATCACTCTGCGTCGACGATCTCGTCCTACGTCGCGTCCAAACGTGTGTTGGACTGAGCAAACTCTCACCAATGTGGGAGGGTCCGTATCGAGTGATCGGAGTCCCCCGGCCGGGCTCGGTTCGATTGGCCACGGGCGACGGCACAGAGCTGCCTAACCCGTGGAACATCGAGCATCTTCACCGCTTCTACCCATAAGGGGGTCGGGTGTCGTACGTCGGGCTCAGGCCAACCCCGCACCCCCCTCGGGCACGCAGGGTTGGCCGGGGGCTCCCACATGCACATACTTGTTTAATTTATTTCCCAGCATTTCAATAACAAGCATTTTCAATTTCCTAAGGACCGCGTCGGTGTTATCGTTTCCTTTTGAAAAGTTTTGACTTGAATCAGTCTGCTCGTGCTCGACCTTGCCCTCGGTAGCCCGAGTCGTCTAAAATCGCCAAACAGGGCCCAGAACCGAGCCGTGCCCCGGGGCGCGGTGAACTCCTGGGGGGAATCGGCAATGGCCCACAATCGGGTCCCCATAACCCTCGGTCACCGCGCTCCCGGCCTGGCCAGTCTCAACATGCGAATCTCCCGAGGCACTAGCTCCGACCCGCGCCGCTTGAGGCTGGGGCCCGAGCACGAGCCCTCGCTCAAGCCAAGATGCAGAAGGATCGCGACACAGACCATCCTTATCACATGCATATAGCAAACATAACTGACATAAAGATTAAAATCTTATTTGATCGCAGGTAAAATGAAGCCAGTCTGTACAAGCATTGGCTCGAAGGCCTCAGAAGATGAAGGAAAAATTATTAAGATACGCGGGGGCACGGGGGCTCACTCTAACACGCCCGGGTCGTCGGCCTCGCCGTCGCTGTTGTCGTCCGCGCCATCGTCGCCGCCCTCCTCCTCGTCGGAGTAGAGGGCGAAAGCGAGCCGAGGGGCCGTCCCCTCGAAGCCGTGGACGATTTGGTCGGCGGCGTCCCGGACTTGCGCGCGCACGCCGTCCTCGATCCCGGGAGGGAACTCTTCCAGCGCCATCCACGGGGAGGAGTCGGGGTCCCGGGCTTGGTAGCTCGCCAACACGAGCTCCACCGCCCCCCCGGGCGAGGTCCCTTGAGGAAGACTTGATCGTCTCCTCGATCTCCTCTGGGAGCCTCTCAAGGTCCCCGGCCATCTCCGAGAAGCACTGGGCGAGGCCCCCCTGGTTGGCGGCGTACTTCGCGTACCGCCCGCTCCAGATACCCGCCTGACGCCCAGCGCGGTCGAGGCGAGAGACGGCGTCCCGAAGCATGCCGGGCCCTACCTCGTTCGCCAGTCGGATGGCCTCAACCTCCCCGACGGACGAGTCCAGGGCGCCTTGTAGCTCGGCGATGGTGTGCTCGGCGGCTGTGAAGCGGGCGGCTAGATCGCCGTGGCCCGCGGCCGCCCCGCCGCTGCGCGCTTGCGCGTCCAGCTCCTTCGCCCGCGCCTCGAGTTCAGAGGCCCGCTGGTTCGGCGCGTCCCTCTCGGCGCGGGCGTTTTCCAGATTGCGGCGCGCCTGCTCCTCCCGCGCCACCTTGCGGAGGAACATGCTGTCCGCCTGCCGCTGCGCCACGGCCTCGGCCTCCTCGAGGGCTCGCCCCCGCTCGGCGAGCGTGTCTTCGCGGAGGCGGAGTGCGGACTCCTGCTCGACGGAGGCGGCCTCGTGCGCCGCCAGCGCCGCCTCCCGTGTGGCGGCGGTGGTCTCGCGGGCCGCCAGTGCCGCCTCCTTCGCGTCCAGGGCGCGGGCGCGCTCCTCCAGTGCCTCCAGCCCCTGGGCGCGGAGGTCAAGGGCTTCGGCCCGCTGGCGCACGGCGGCCTCTTGTGCCAGCAAACGCGGTAAGGCACTCCTCCAGCGCCATGGCGCGAGCCACTAGGGCCTCCTCGCGCTGGCGGGTCGCCACCTTGATCTCCGCCGCCCGTCGCTCCCGGGCAGCGGCGGCGTCGAGAACTCCTCGGGCGGCGTCGAGCATCTCCTTCAGCTCCGCCACCCGGCTCCCGTATTGAAGGCGGAGGTCGTCCCGCGCCCCGTCGAGCACGGCGGTGGCGATGAGGGAAACCTCCCGCTCCTCCTCCACCTCCCGGGCGATTTTCGCCAGGCTCCTGCGACGAGCCTCGAGCTGCGAGGTGTGCAGGTTGTGCGCATTACGGCCGGCCTCCACCATGGCCTCCACGGAGCGCTGCCCCTCCTCGACGCGCGCCCACGCCGCGTCGATCTCCGCCCGCTCCACCTGCAGGGCCTCCATCTGGGCGCTTAGCCCGTCCAGCACCGTGCTGTTGGCCGCGGCCAAGGCCTGCAGGAGGGGCTCCGCGCTCAGCGGGGCGGCGGAAGGAAGAGGGGAAGGCCACCTCGGTGGTGGCATAGCGCGGCTCGCCGATCGGTGCGTTGGCCTGGGGCGTCGGGCCCTGGGCGCGCCCCCTCGGCATCGTCGCAGGTGGCCTAGGTGGCGGCCTCTGCCTCGGGCGCAGTCGGGTCGGGGACAGTCGGGTCGGGGACCTGGGTGGCAGCCTCGGTTGCCGGTGCCTCACGCGCGCGCGTCGCCTCTGCCTCCCGGGCAACCTCCTCGGCCCGGCGGACCCTGGCCGCCTCTCGAGCGGCCTCCTCGGCCTCTTGGGCTTCCCAAAGCCGGCCTGCGGCTTCCTGCAGGTCGGCCTCCCGTCTCCGAGCCTCTGCGGTCGCCGTCTCCCCGGCCTCGGGCCGGCCGGCCTTGGAGTGGCGCGTTGGGCAGGATGGGATCTCGCTGAGGAGGTAAGTAAAGACTTGCCTTGCGAGTTTTGGAATAAGAGTGTGGCCGCTGTGGATGAGGGGTCGAACCTACGGGGTGGCCGGCTACACAACCACTTTGGGGGCGTGATCAGGCTCCCCCTGCATGGCTCGGTCTCCCCCATCTTGCGGAGCCGCTTCTTCTTTCGCTCCCCCTCGGGCTGGGGCGTCGGTGCGGCGTCCTCCGGGCGCCTGCCGCTGGCGCGCACCGCCCCGCCCCCTCGGGGAGGAGATGGAGGAGGGGTTGCCTCCTGCTTCCTCTTCCCCTTGGCGTCGGCAGGGCGGCTGCCCCCGGGGCCCCCGCCGCGGAGCCCAGAAGCATGGCCCCCTCCGGGGGTAGATTGATCCCCTCCGCGGCTGCCGCCCGCGTCATCATGGCCTCGGGGGGCCCGGTCCCCCGACACCCCGACCACCTGCATGATGGCCAGGATGTTGGCGCGCTCCGGGTCGCAGCAGAGGGGGAGGATCCCTTGAGGGATGAGGGATGATTCCACGGGGCTAAGGTTTAGCATCCGTTGGACCACCATCCTGAAGTCCTCGGGGTCCCAGTCCCACTTGCATCCCTGGTGGGTCCTCAGGACGTCCTCGGTCCCGGTGTACTCCCAGGCGCCCCGGGCGCGTCGCCGGAGCGGCGCGATCCGGCGGCGGAGGTAGTCGCCGAACACCATGGCCCCCGTGAGCCCCTGGGTTCGCAGGCCCGCCAGGCGGTCCAGGACGGCGTCGTAGCCGTCCCCCAGATCCACTGTCGCCCGCCAGCTAGGCGCCTACGCTGGGGGCTGGATCGGGAGTCGGAGGCGCGCTTCATCGGGGAGGGGGTGTAGAACCAATCGCTCTTCCAGTCGTTTCACTTCTTGCGAAGGACGCACGGGATGTAGCAGTTCAGCACCAGCCCCCGCGGCTGGAAATAGCAGCCACCGACCACCGTCGGCGGCGATACCGGCTGCACGGTATAGAACCACCGAAACAGCCGAAGGGATGGGCGCACCCCGATGAACATCTCGCACAGGTGTGCGAAGATGGCCAGCGTCATCACCGCGTTGGGGGTGAGGTGCACCATCTAGAGGTCGTAGAACTCCAGAACGTCCATAAAAAATGTGGAGAATGGCGGGATCAGGCCCGCCATGGCGAAGGAAAGAAAGAAGACGGACCGCCCCGGGTAGTGCGGCGCCAGGCGTCCCTCGCCCAGCATGACCACCTCCCGGGTGGCAGATTTCGGCATGAACCGGCGCGGCAGCCCGGCCTGCCTCTCACTGGTGATGCGAGAAGGCGGCAGCACGCTGCCGTCAAGCGGTGCGAAGCTCCGCGTCATGGCGCCGGCGGAGGGGGAGCTTGAGAACGAGTGCGCGTGGCGAGGGTAAGGCGAGAGAAACGAAGAGCTAGAGCACGGATGGCAAAGGCAAGAAAAAAGTGGCGAGAGGAAGGAAGCGAATCCCTTCCTCGACGCCTTTTATACCCTTGCCTATGCCGTGCCCGGCTCCTCGTTTTCCGCGCCCACTAGCTTGCCCCCTCGTTTCTCGCACCCACGCCTCCACTAACCCCACTCGCCCGCTTACGGCGCACGCGACAGTCGTGCAGCCGTGGCGGTTGAGGAGGGGCAGATCATGTGCGCATTAATCGTGCTCGGTTACCGCAAAAAGCGCCATCATCACATCCCCAGGCGAAACAGACCGACGTGTCCCGATCCACGCGCTGCCTCGAGTAATGTTGCGATTACAAAGAGACCACTCATTAATGTCGATTGGCATTCCTCACCGATGAGCGCGACTCACGACCGTAGGAGTCCTGCCCGCCTCTGGGGCCGGTCCCACCTGTCACCAGGCCCGAGGGGTGGCATCAAGCCTGGGTGCCACCCCAGTGTGTGGTCACCCAGGCGTAACGCCGGGGGCTACTGTCGGTGACATGGGACCGGGGGTGTTGAGATCAAAGGGAAGGGCGGCCGCGGTGATCCACGTGGCCCGTTCCCCCGGAAGGGTCGGGCCCGAGGGATGACGTGGTAGCTGCCCTCCCGGTCTCCCCCCAGGGTCGGGCCGCTCCCGATTTTGCCCCTAGGGCTGGGGCGCCCCGACCCCCTGTGGTTTTGGTGCCACGTGCGCAGGTTAGGTGAGCATGGCAGAGCTCACCTAACCGCATTTATGGCGGTTCAGACGAGCGCACTACGCCGCATTTAATGCGGCGTGGCGCATGCCTATCCGGTCCGTGACCGGTCACAGCGAGTGACCGATCACAGACCGGTCAGATCGCGGGTTAGGTGGCGCCAGGCGGCCTGCAACACGCCTCGCCCCGTCCCGTCAGAATGATGAGAGCCCTCTGTCTCTCGTCTCTCAGCCGGAGCTGGCGTGCCAACTCCCGGAGTTGGTACGTCAGTCCCGGTCAGATGCATTCCAGATTCTGGCGCAGGCGAGACGAGAAAGTCGCCCGCCATTTAATGAAGGTCGAAACGGGCGTCCCCCGGATGGGTCAGCTGGCTGAGCAGAGGCGTGCTGCGGCGTCTGTCAGAGGCTGCTTCCGGCAGTAGGATAGCCCTAATTGTAAAAGAATGTTTTCTTTCTTAGGCAGCTCGTGGCCCATGTGATAGCCCCTTGCCATATAAAAGGAGGCCCAGGCCTAGGAGAGACGGGATCGGACTCTGGCTGATTTGGTCTAGAGGCTGAACTCTCCCTGGATTCCTTTACATTCACAGATCTACCAGAACACAGGAGTAGGGTATTACGCTTCTCAGCGGCCCGAACCTGTCTAAACCGCCTGTGTCCACGCGTTCTTTCTCGCTGAGATCCCTCAGATCAGGGGCTAAGAACCTCACCTTGCGCCCCCGGCTGAACCGGCAAAGGGGAACCTGCACGGTCTCCCGGTGAGGAGTTTCACGCTCCGTCAACCTTGATGTTGCCTAGATGGGGGGGTGGGTGAATAGGCGTTCCTGAAAAATACTTCGTACCGGAATCAAATTTACCGGAGGTTCTGATCTTAAACACTTGAACTTCAGGTCAACTTCTTATGTTCGGGATAAAAGTAGCTGACCTGAAGTTCCGGTCCAAAAGATTTGAACTTCTGGTCCCCTTAGTCTGTTTTCTCGTGAGAGCAAACCTAGGGGCAAACCTCACAACACACACTTGCAATAGATAGAGTAAATACAACAAGTAAGACAAGGAAGATAGATGGATTTTTCACCGAAGTTCGGATCTTAGTGATCCTACTCTTCACTGAGGGACTCCAAGGAGCCGGATCTTGATTGATCCCAAGCCTCACCAAGTTATCAATCACAAGGAAGCTTTAGTCTCCAAGCAACCATTGAGGCTTAGCAAGTTTCCAAGCAACCACACATAGGTCCAAGCTTGGACAATGAGCACCCACCTACGATTAAGCTTGCTCTACCAAGTAACCTTCTAGAAGATAGCTCGGTTTCCACTCAATCTTACCTCTTCCCTTGCGACGGTGAGACAAACCTTACAAACTTTCCCGGGCAATCCACACGGTCGGATCCTCGCGGGCGACGCCTAGCCATCTAGATGGATAACCACCAAGAGTAACAAACACAATCGACGACTTGCTTGCTATGAACTAGCACTCAATCTCTCTTCTCAAACCCAAACCCCTTCTCTTTCTCTCCAAATCTCTTTTTAAATATCACTCACAAAGATATACCATAAAGGTAGGGGATTTGGAGAGTGACTCTTTGGTTTTGGATGAACCTAATCTTGCCCAAAGTCGGCCGCAACGGATAGTGGGGGTGGAGGGGTTTAAATACTGAGTCCCCAAAAACTAGCCCTTACTCATAGATTCGAACACCGAAACTTTCGGTTGAAAACACGAACTTCAGGTACGAAGTCACTGTCTCAGTGTAGAAGGATTAGAACTTTCGGTCACAAAGACCAGAACTTCAAGTCAACCTTCCAATGCCGAATCAGAGCGTCCGGACTGGAACTTCCATTGCTTCCTAACAAGTTGATAGCACACCACAAAAAGGTCATAACTTCTTGTTCCGGAGTCCGTTTTTGACAAATTTGGGCTTTATGGAAAGCTTATTTTAAGGGCTACCTAACCCAACCAGAAACAAACTCTAAAACCACTCGTAGGTTAGGTTAAGACTTGGTTTTCTCTCAAGGTAGCACTTGCATAGGTCACTTTTATTATCGAGACATAAATAAACGCATCAATGTTACATCTCTCTCAATAGTACGGTATTCCTATACTTAAATGCAAATAGAAAAGCTATACTCCTAGGAACGCCATCACGCCATCTTCTTGCTTCACCTTGAGGATTGCCAACGTCAACGTCATTTCACCACCGGGACTATTCACCCATAACTCATTAAGCATATTAGTCCCGAATCAATTATAATTTTGCCTTGATCAATGCCACTATGGTTTTGGGCTTGATGTTCATCAACAAATCACATCCTCTTTATCTATGGCATTCCATCTTGATCTTCGTCAACAAAGATTGATCCTCAGCAACTTGTGACTTCCTATGGTCTCGATCGATCCATCGGTGTTCGGCCAAGCACTTGCTCCTCCACTGCTGCATCAGGTCCTTCAGCGCCAAGCCTCCGCTTGCCTTCTTCCATGCATGGTCCAATGCGTAGCCAAGTCTTGTCAACCCTTCATCGCATCTTGCCATTTTTAGTCACTTGTAGCCTTGCATCACAATGAATCCTCATTGTATTCCATCTTCTTCACATGATCTCTTCATCGGGCTAATTTCCTGCTTATACACTCAATAAGCGCATTAGTCCCTTAATCGTTTGTCATCAATTAGCCAAAACCCACTGAGGACCTAGATGCTCTTTCAGAAAGAACCAACACCTAGATGTGGAGGGGTGTTGTGATTGGGCAAGTAGTTTAGATGAAAGAAATTGTGTGTTTTGTTGGGACAATTTACTCTTCATTTTTCCATCGATTTGACAGTCTGCTCACTCTCCTCTTATCCGCCTCTCTATTCTACAGTCTACACTAGCAAGGGCTCTCTCTTCCGAAGGGAAGGGTCCTTGCCCTTGTTGTTGGGACAATTTGTTCCAACATGTTTGTTGATGGCAATCTTATTTCTTGGCGAAGAAAAAGCAAACAGGAGTGTCTCGATCTACTACAGAAGCTGAATATAGAGCAATGTCATTGAGCTTGAGTGAGATTTTGTGGGTGAAGGGTCTATTGGTAGAACTTCGGGTGTCAAGAGACGAGACCATGACGCTTCATTGTGACAATAACTCGTCTATCAATATTTCAAATAATCCGGTTCAACATAATCGCTTGTTATTTTAGATTGGAATCACAAACTTTTATTACGAAACAGGTACGCTACAGCCTACAAAGAGCATAAACTTGGCACGCAAACGGGCGTACAGCGTACAACAACGTCCGTGAAGGCGAAACTCTGTCAGGTAACCTACTGTCACATCTCCTTAGAACAAGTAAAAGTCTCTAAACGACTAAACCTTAGCTAACAGCTACAGCTGATACCATTGCGTTGTTGTTTTCAGATGACTACTTCGGTTCACGGCCTCCAATCATGGCCTCCGAGGGATCGGGTAGGGGGGAGTGAGGCTGACCGTGTTCTTCGGATCCGGATCCTCTGTAGTTGACTGTGTTTTGCCGTAGTACTTGAGCAGTCAGATTAAAAACGAACGGTTCAGATCAATTTGGTACTGTAGCACCAATATTTTATCTTATATCCAGTACTATCCCATTTATACTGTCATGTTGATCATATACCTAGGATCATGAATGGAATGGAGGGTACAGATTTCTACTAATGTAAATTACTGTAGCTCTTATGCATTTTGTACTCTGCCTCAGCAATCAGAGAATTCAGAAGTAAACCGCACGTGTAATCTGACAGATCCCAATCGATCTACTTTGGCACTTTGCAAATTAACCACACACAACTACAAGCAAGAAAAGCACGAAATTAACAGAGCGTAGCGAAGCAGTTCCATTATTTTCTGACAAAAACAAAGAAATATACATGTACGATTGTATGTAGACAAGATTACTTGACTTGCACCAAGCTGTTTTTGCTTTATAGCCTACTAAATGATGTCATGTACGGCAGGACGTACACCAGGCGGCGCCGGAACCGCGACGTCCGACGCGCGACGGAACGCGCCCAGCGCACGGCGGACGCGATCCAGGAGGCAGCCGAGCTACCGAATGACTAGTTTAGGCAACAGCTGTTAGTATCCCTATGATTAAGGAGAGATTAGCTTGCTATTTTTAGTACATCACGGATTATATATTCTCCTGTACCGGCACTTTGAGATAAGAGGGAATTATCAGATCAATCTATCTTCTACCTTCCAACTCTCAAGCCTAGGTCGCTGAGGGGCAAAACCTCGCCCTAGAAGACGGACCGCGATTACGATCTCCGGAGTCGAGGGCCGGCTACCCTAGGGCTCAACGCCCTTGACAACTTGGTATCACGATCCCGGCGATCCTCGTCTTCCCGCGCCAGCTCGCCACCTCCACCAGCAGCCGCCGACCCTCCCACCCCACCTCCTGCCGCCGCGCCACAGACCCAGCAGCCGTCGCCCGCGTCCTCTTTCTCCAGCAGCATGGGCGACGATCTGAAGGCCACCGTTGAGTCGCTCGCGAAGGCAGTCCAGCTCCTGCAGGCCACCGTCGAGGCCAACGCGAAGGCCATCACGGCCCTCTCCACCGATCGTTCGTCCTCCTCGGGCTCCAAGCAAGCCGAGGGTGGCCCCACTGTCGATCGGCCCCCGAAATTCCAGAAGATGGATTTTCCAAGGTATGATGGCAAGTCTGACCCGCTGATTTTCCTTAACCGTTGCGAATCGTACTTCTACCAGCAACGGATCATGGAGGAGGAGAAAATCTGGATGGCCTCCTACAACTTGGAGGATGGGGCTCAGCTGTGGTACATCCAAGTTCAAACGGACGAAGGTACTCCGTCGTGGCGCCGTTTCAAGGAGCTCATCAACCTCCGCTACGGGCCGCCCCTGCGATCGGCGCCCCTCTTTGAGCTCGCCACCTGTCGCCGCACCGGCACCGTCGCCGACTACCAGGACCGGTTCCAGGCGCTTCTTCCCCGGGCCGGCCTCCTCGACGAGGCGCAGCGCGTCCAGCTTTTCACCGGCGGGCTGCTGCCCCCGCTCAGCCTCGACGTGCAGGTGCACAACCCGCAGTCCCTGGCGGCCGCGATGAGCCTGGCCCGTCAGTTGGAACTGCGGGAGCAATACACGGTGGCTCCAGCCGCAGCGGGTCGCGCGGGCGCCTGGCCCCTGCTTCCGGCTCCGGCACCACGGCTGCTCCTGCCGGCGCCACCGGCCAACCGGGGGGCCGCCCCCACGCCAGCTGCCTTCGAGGGCCGCCCACCGATCAAGCGGCTCACGTCGGCAGAACAAGAGGAACGTCGCCGTCTCGGCCTCTGCTACAACTGCGACGAGAGGTTCACTCGGGGTCATAACCGGGTTTGCAAGCGGCTCTTCTTCCTGGACGGCATGGTGGAAGACGACGACCCCGCGGCCCCGGCGGCCACCGAGGACGCGAGCGCTGCGGAGTCGCCCGTTTTCTCCCTCCAGGCCATCGCCGGTGTCCGCCTCCTCGACACCATGCAGGTCCATGTACAGATGGGCCCTACTCGCCTCGTCGCGCTGCTGGACTCGGGGTCCACACACAACTTTATCTCGGAAGACGCGGCGCAGCTCACGGGCCTTCCCCTGCAGCTCCGTCCACGCCTCACCGCCACGGTGGCGAACGGTGAGCGCGTCTCGTGCGTGGGCGTCGCCCGCAGCGCAGCGTTCTCCATCCACAGCACGTCGTTCCACGCCGACCTCTACGTCATGCCCCTCGTCGGCTTCGACATGGTCCTGGGGACTCAGTGGCTAGCGACGCTGGGACCCATTGTGTGGGATTTCCGCACCCGCACCGTCTCCTTCCAGCTTGAGGGCCGCGAGCTGCGCTGGTGCGGGCTGGCCAGGCCGCACGCGGCCAGTGCCTACGTGACCACGGCCACGCCGTCCCTGCTGGACGAGCTGCTCGAGGGCTTCTCCGACCTCTTCGCCGAGCCGCGTGGCCTGCCTCCCCCTCGGAGCCGCGACCACCACATCGTCTTACAGCCAGGTCGCAGCCGGTGGCCGTGCGCCCGTACCGCTACCCGACCACGCACAAGGACGAGCTGGAACGGCAGTGCGCCGCCATGCTGCTCGACGAACTGCATGGCGCCAAGTTCTTCACCAAGCTCGACCTTCGCTCCGGCTATCAGCAAGTCCGGATGGCGCCCGCGGACATCGCCAAGACGGCTTTCCGTACACACGACGGGCTGTATGAGTTCCTGGTGATGCCGTTTGGGCTTTGCAACGCCCCAGCAACCTTCCAGGGGCTGATGAACGACGTCCTGCGCGCCTTCCTTCGCCGGTTCGTTCTCGTATTTTTTGACGACATTTTAATCTACAGTGCCTCATGGGCGGATCACCTTCGCCACCTCCGGGTCGTCCTCTCCGTCCTGCACCACAACCGCCTCGTCGTCAAGCGCTCGAAGTGCGCATTCGGCGTTTCCTCCATCGCCTATCTCGGCCACATCATCTCCGACGCCGGCATCGCCATGGATCCTGCTAAGGTGCAGGCGGTCCATGACTGGCCCTAGCCCCGCTCGGCGCGTGCGGTGCGCGGCTTCCTGGGCCTTGTGGGCTACTACCGCAAGTTCGTCCACAACTACGGCGCGATCGCGGCACCTCTTACGGCGCTCCTGAAGAAGGAGGGCTTCGTCTGGTCCGCGGAGGCCGCCGCGGCATTCACGGCCCTCAAGGCTGCCGTGACATCGGCGCCAGTCTTGGCGCTGCCCGACTTCGCCCAGCCGTTCGTCGTCGAGTGCGACGCGTCGACCCACGGCTTCGGGGCGGTCCTCATCCAGGCGAAACACCCCATCGCCTACTTCAGCCGGCCGGTTGCTCCTCGCCACCTGTGAAACCATAGGGTCTTTGGTTTATTTTAGTGATGGAAAATTGACAAAGTGTGAAAAAATTTGTACGATAACTAACAATGGTCAGGTGAAAATATCTGTGCCGAAAAGGTATTTTATTTGCATGTGTGCAGGTAATTGAAAGAAAATTGAGAAAGAAAAGAAGTAAAGGAGGGATGCAAATTAGACTTCAACAAACGGCTTGGTTCGATTCGGCGGCCCAACCCAGAGAACAAGCCCAGCGCGGTGATGGGGCCCACGCGGCACGCGCGCTCTCGCGCGCACTCGGGCCAGGACACGCGGCAGCCGGCGGTTCGACGGAGAGAAGGCGCGGGCGGGAACCGTACCGCGTACAGGCGTGGACGCGGATCGGTAGACACGCGGCGCGACGTGGTTGGTCGGCTTCCGGTGGTGGGACCCACGCGGGGCCGACGCATGCGGGCGAGCGCGCACGCGCTTTCTCTCCTGGACGCGTGGCGTCGGTTGGTTGGCGGGAGCGGCGTGTGTCGATGGAGAGCGCACGCTCTCTCTTCCCTCCCGGGGACACGTGTCAACTCCTGGTTCGGCGCGAGCGGCTGGACTCCGGATCCTCTGTGGTTTGAGTTGGAGCGACCCGATTTCTTGTGAAGGAATGACGTGGCACAATGTGGTGCTTTGGATGTTGATCCAATGGCTGAGAAGAGGCTGAGTGAGGGTCAAGTTTCAAGGGCAACTTAGGTATTTTGCATAGGTTGAGTAGGGGTCAAGTTTTGAGGGCTTTTTAGGGTTTTTCCATGGTGCTCATGGCCTATAAATAGAGGGATTGAGGCATGAGAGGATTAAGGCTTTTGGGTGCCCTTTTGGGTGCTTAATTTTGAATTAAGGTTTTTGAGAGTTGTGAGAGATTTTTGTTTGCCTCAAAGGCATTTTTTAAGTTTAAATCTTGTATCGTGAAGGTGTATGTCTGCTCCTAGTGAGCGAATTTTCTTTACACCGGATGAATGTTATTTTCGAGAATTTTAAATATTTGCCTTGGTGTAATTTAATTTATACAATTTAAATTCCGCATTACTTACTGCAATTTAAATTTCGCAATTTAAATTCCGCATTAACTTTCTATAATTTAAATTCAGCAATTTAAATTTCGCATTACTTTCAGCAATTTAAATTCCGCAATTTAAATTCTACGAGTTTTTGGATTTTAACTTGCGATGATGGTGAAGGCAACCTCATTTGTCTCAGTACACTTGAAGAGGTTGAACTCCTGAACTTAGCAAGTTTTTGCAATCTTTTCTCTCCGCCTATTTTGATCTCTCTCCTCCTATCTCAATTCCTGACCCATGACGGTGAAGGCAACCTCATCTGTCTTAGAACATTTGAAGTGGTTGAACTCCTGAACCTAGCTAGCTTTTGTCTCATCTGCTTAGATCTGGTTTGTTCTATAGCCTCGATCTAATCAAAATTTCCGAGGGAGAATTTGGGCAGGAATTTTTAAAGGGGACAAAATTTCATCTGCTATATTCACCCTCCCTCTATAGCGTATACCGATCCTAACACCACCGCTCTCTCGCCGCATATGAACGGGAGCTGATCGGTCTCGTCCACGCCATTCGCCATTGGCGCCCTTATCTCTGGGGACGTCGCTTCACGGTGCGGACCGATCATTACAGCTTGAAGTACTTGCTGGACCAGCGGCTTGCCACGATCCCACAGCATCACTAGGTCGGGAAGCTCCTGGGGTTCGACTTCGTCGTCGAGTACAAACCTGGCGCCCAGAACACGGTCGCCGATGCCCTGTCTCGCCGCGACACCAAGGACAGCACGGGCGCGGTACTGGCACTGTTGGCGCCACGTTTTGATTTCATCGACCGCCTGCGTCAAGCACAGGCCGGGGACCCTGCCCTCGCCGCCCTCCGGGACGAGATTGTCGCCGGCACCCGCACGACGCCCTGGGCCGTCCACGCCGGCCTTGTGACCTACGACGGCCGCCTCTACATCGCCCCGTCGTCGCCACTGCTCCTGGAGATCGTCGCTGCGGTCCATGAGGACGGCCACGAGGGTGTCCAGCGCACGCTCCATCGCCTCCGCCGCGACTTCCACTTCCCCAGCATGCGCCAGCACGTTCAGGACTTCGTCCGTGCCTGCGCCACTTGTCAGCGATACAAGTCGGAGCATCTCCACCCCGCCGGTCTTCTTTTGCCGCTGCCCGTGCCGACAGCAGTGTGGACCGACATCGGGCTCGACTTTGTGGAAGCTTTACCCAAAGTCCGAGGCAAATCCGTCATCCTCACCGTGGTGGATCGCTTCAGCAAATATTGTCATTTTATTCCCCTGGCTCACCCATACACTGCCGAGTCCGTCGCCCAGGCCTTCTTCTCCGACATCGTCCGCCTCCACGGGATGCCGCAGTCCATGGTGTCCGATCGGGACCCCATCTTCACCTCCACATTTTGGCGCGAGTTGATGCGGCTCATGGGGGCCAAACTGCACATGACGACGGCTTTTCATCCGCAGTCGGATGGCCAATCCGAGGCGGCCAACCGCGTCATCACCATGTACCTGCGCTGCTTCACCGGCGATCGTCCCCGCCAATGGCTCAGGTGGCTTCCGTGGGCGGAGTTCGTCTACAATACGGCGTACCAGACTTCGCTCCGCGACACGCCTTTCCGCATCGTCTACGGCCGCGATCCCCCGACCATCCGCTCTTATGAGCCTGGGGAGACGCGAGTTGCTGCGGTCGCCAAGACCATGGCGGAGCGCGAGGAGTTCATCCAGGACGTACGTTTTCGGCTCGAACAGGCGCAGGCGGTCCAGAAGAGACACTACGACAAACAGCATCGAGCGGTGACCTATGCTGTGGGCGACTGGGTGCTGCTGCGCCTACGCCACCGGCCCATCGCCTCCCTTCCCGACGCGGCCACCGGAAAGCTGAAGCCCCGCTTCTTCGGTCTTACCAGGTCACAGAGATCATCAACGCCGTCGCCGTCCGTGTCGCACTGCCGCCCCGAGCTCGGCTCCACGATGTTTTCCACGTCGGGCTCCTGAAGAAATGGGAGGGGTCCCCTCCGGCTGTTTCCCCGCCGCTCCCGGTCATCCACAATGGCGCCACAGTTCCAGAGCCGGACAGCGTCGCCCGCACTCGCCTTGCTCGCGGCGTGCGCCAGGTCCTCGTCAGATGGAAGGGCGAGCCGGCTTCCTCAGCTACCTGGGAGGACTGGGCCTCCTTCCGCGAGCGTTTCCCAGCGTTCCAGCTCGAGGACGAGCTGGTCCAGGAGGAGGGGAGAGATGTCATGTACGGCAGGACGTACACCAGGCGGCGCCGGAACCGCGATGTCCGACGCGCGACGGAACGCGCCCAGCGCACGGCGGACGCGATCCAGGAGGCAGCCGAGCTACCGAATGACTAGTTTAGGCAACAGCTGTTAGTATCCCTATGATTAAGGAGATTAGCTTGCTATTTTTAGTACATCACGGATTATATATTCTCCTGTACCGGCACTTTGAGATAAGAGGGAATTATCAGATCAATCTATCTTCTACCTTCCAACTCTCAAGCCTAGGTCGCTGAGGGGCAAAACCTCGCCCTAGAAGACGGACCGCGATTACGATCTCCGGAGTCGAGGGCCGGCTACCCTAGGGCTCAACGCCCTTGACAATGAAATGCCACCGTCCTTTATACGGAAGGTGCTTGGTAAAGACAAAGGTTTTTTAGAGAAAAGAGGAGCACCAATCAGAACAAAATATGCAGGTTTCATACAAAAATCAAACTGAAAAAAGAACATCCCATCACACTTCAGAAAGTTTCATCCCACCTTCCAATCAAGCATGAGCACTGACAACAGAGTTTCTCAACAACAACCTAGCACTCTAAAAATCTAACCTACGCCACTTGTTGCATTCAGCTTGATCTTTCTGAACATCCTGTGCTGACATGTTCTGAAAACCTCCCAGAGCAAACATGTTCTGAACTTAACTTTCTGCACCATCCTGTGCTGACTTCATCTTCTTCTTTTCTGCCCATCTTGTCCAGTCTTCCTCTAGTGATTCTCCAGCAATTTTCTCTTCCACCTTCTGCAATTTTGCCCAAGAGGTAATCCAAACACATTCATAGTGTTAGATCAGTAGGATCATTAGGGAAGTTCACATCGAAAACAAGCAGCACTACGAGTTCTACAAATGACCCAAATGAACCACATCAGATTTTTTTTCCTTTCATTTTCTATTCGAATTTTTTCATCCATCCACCAAACAAGTGATGCAGATTTATTTTATCAAACATGTAAAGACCTTGGCTAGTTGGAAGATTTATCGCATCACTGCAAAACAGTTCACACAGGTTTCAGAAAATAAGAATATTGCCACCTTACTTACAGATGTACAACAGTACATTAAAATATTAAGTTCTCCAATCACAAACTATTTTGATCTCTGGAATAATAAGATGAAACTCCTAATTTTATTTTATCTTAAAGCTCCTATGATGCATAAAGAATGCCAACCAGATTAGTAAATCATCTAAGTTACAGCACAAAGTCGAGTACTATTGCATCAACGGTGTCATGTTCATCCAGACATCCTCCAAGAGGATTCCATTTCTTATGATAGAAATTAAAGAACTCCTTGATGCTCATTATTGCATTCTACAAGTGTGAGTCTCCAACTGTTTGATTTCTTATGGGGGACATTACCCCATAAATTTGGGTAACCTCTTCTAAACAGAAGAATTCTCTTTTAATGTTTATAGATATTTTTTTTTCTTTTGTGAAAATAATGGTAATACTCAATTAATATAATATATTCATGGCAAAAATAAGAGTTCATGATACTTACCACTGAAGATCAGTTGAAGGTGGGAGCTCAATTTCGTATACCAGTATATTCTTCACGAGATTTGGACGGTGTGTCACTTCTTCAAATAATCCAGCTTGAAGCTCCAATGCATACAACTTATCCCAAGCACTTATCATCAACAACTCTTTTGTGGAACCAACCAACTGACTGTTTGTATGGTCACCTGGTCCCTTTAGCTTCATAAGTAGGGACCATGATTGTGAATCCCTGCTGTAGACGTGAAGTTCTATCATTTTCCCCCTTAGAACAGCCAGTGCGAAGTATTCAGTTGTCATTTCAACCAGTATGTGATTGTGCATTGAAAATTCCAGATGAGGGGGAAGAGGAACAGTTCCTACATAGAATTCAATTACAGGATGTAAAAAGGAAAACAGTGTAAAAGGACTAAGCCTAATAAACTTATGCTACAGGGAAATCACATTATAGACCAGAAAGTTACCACTTACCACAAGTGAGATCGGAAAGATTAATACTTATGACTTCAACACAAGGCTCGAGATAATAAACTGATCCATTGGCAACAACTGACGTTTGCAAAGAGGAGGATTTTGTCAAGGAGCCACAGCTATTTACCCTTTTGCAAATCCATGAGTTTTCCTGTGATGCATAACATCTTATCATCATGTCTTCAGTTGATTTCATTGATGGGCAGTCAGACTCGATCATTTCCAAAACAAGTATATGGAAACAACCATTGTAAACTCCAGGAACAAATGATGATCGAATATGAGTCCATTTTCCTACACTGACTTGGTCCTTGGATTGAAGTATTATTATGGGATTCAACTTGCTGAGAGGATTGCACAGGACATATTTCTTCTGCTGCTCATGGCCTTCTCTCAGAAGTATATACCCGTCCTTGCAATCTTGAAGCTCCACATTTCTTAGCACCCTTTCCCTAGCAATGGCCGCCCAAAATGCTGCGAAGTGTCCTGAGGCACGTTGATGGGCCATTGAAAGTGACCCAGAAAGGAGAATCGGATACATACTTAGTGGCCGGCTAACAACTGCTCCTAGAATTGTCCTAGAACTCGAGCTCCTCTTTAGGAAACATCTGGTCTCAGGCGATGCGACCAATCTGCGGAATCTCTTACTCGTCCTTGCTAGACTAGCCATATCAAATGTATTCAGCTTACTGAGTACAATAAAGAGCACATCGTCAGGAAGGATCTCAACAGCAGAAATAGATATTTCACAGGGGACTGTCAAAGCGACTGCACGAACTCGCTGATCGAGCTGTCCTGCTGCCTCCTGCCTAGGTGATGCCCCAGTCATGCCGGACGCTGCAAAACACATTAACATGCATCAGCCAGGATTTTGCCACAGGGTATTCAAAGTTTAAAACAAATATTTCATACCAAAGATAATAAAATAAAAGTGACAAGTTTTTAAAGTACAAATACTATTCTAAATTGCAAAACACAATAAGATGACGATGACAAGTTTACAAATATTAGCATAAATAAACCATTCTAGATTGAAAATGACAATTTAACTTTACAGGCAGATGGTCTTTAAGCTATACCCATTGTTGTTTGACTCCAATTTCCTATGTATATATGCACATGATACCTAAATAACATGGGATACGCCTATATTCAGCCGACGCGAAATCAGCAAGCAGAGCAAGCACGCGGCGGCGGTGTCGCCGAGCCCAAGCAGAGCAAGCAAGCAGAACAAGAAGCGCCCAGCCCAATCTCGCTTACCTAGCTCCTTCAGGTGCTCGCGGCGGCGTCCAATCCGATAGGTGTGGTCGATTTGGTCGTGATCAGAATAGATCCTCTTCCGCTTTCCTTTTCTATCAATATCACCAGAGCAAGCACGCAACTTCGACGACGACGCCGGCGGAACCGATGCAACAGCCATACCGGAGTCTGCTAGACATACGAACATGCGTCAGCCGACGAGAAATCAAATGAGAAGCAGAGCGTCGCCATTGCCGTGCAATCGTGCATTCCCCTAGCGGCAGAAAGATCGAGAACTAACAACAATCAACGATCAAGAGGCAACAACCGAGAACCCGATCGAAACCCGGAAAACTCACCGGTGTGCAGCGCCGCGGCCGCCGCCGCCGCCGCCGCCGCAGCAGCAGCAGCAGCAGCCAAACCGGACTCTGCAAGAGAACATGCGTCAGGCGCAAATCAGGAAGTAGAGCGCCGCCATTGCAGAACAAGAAGCAACGAGAGCAAAAACCAAGAAACAAGAAACAAGAACCAAGAACGCAGAATCAAGAGCCAGAACCCGATCGAACCCGCGAAAACTCACCGGTGTGCAGCGTTGCCGCAGCAGCAGCCATACCGGACTCTGCACCTGCAGGACACATTAACATGCGTCAGCCAAAATCAAATCAGAAAGCAGAGCGCCGCCATTGACGTGCATTCCCCTAGCGACAGAAAGATCAAGAACGAAGAACAAGAAGCAGCGAGAAAGAAGCAAGAACCGAAAAGCCAGAATCCGATCGAACCAGCGAAAACTCACCGGTGTGCAGCTCCCCCGCCGCCCGCGTGCCCTCTATCAAGCTGTCGTATCGTTGCTCTAACATCGGCGCCGCCGTTGCCGCTGTGTCCCAACTAGAGGCTGCAAGAAACTCAAAAGTCCATGAAACTGGAAGCACCGCACCTCATCTCGCTAGCCTCGCCGCGCCGCGCTTACCTGGTTCGCACAGGCGCTCGAGGGGGAGTCCGGTGCCGGGCGTGTCTCCGGCGTGGTCGCCATCAGGTTCGAGCATTTTGCGCTTCTCTTTGCTGCCCATCTCCAGGTAACCGCTCGCCTTGGGTACCAGCCGGAAAAGAATACGGAAGCTTCAAAGAGACGGAAGAAGTATTGAAAGGCTGAGGAGGAGGATTTCTTTGATGAATAAATGGAAGGGGAGAGAGCTAGCCGGAGAGGAGGAAGATGTAGCGAGTATTTATACTGAGTGGTATGCAAGTCGGTTAATTCTGTTTGGATTGGAGAGAAGCTGAGCCTTTTTGCTGTCGTCTGGGCACTTGCTTTTGACTCTACACCATCTATACTGAGTACTGCTGCCAGGTGATATGATAACGCGCGCATTGTGAAGTTGTGACCACCAAGCGGTTGAATTGGGATGATGAGTTCGAGCTAGACCTATCGTCAAACACCTTGTGGACGTGAAGTTTTCTCTACCCTGCCACCATGGCGTACCATGATCTGCTGCTTGCTCCCTTGAAATACTGGTGAGTACTCTGGTCAGAAGCTTCCCCTGCCACTCTCTAAAAATTTCCTCAGCAAATTCATCGCCATAGCACCACCTCCTCGGAGCTCCCTCCTCACCGTCGTCGGCTGCCAAGGGGAGCATCGGCCGCATCGTCTGGCAGCCAATTCCTTGAAGAAATAAGCTTCTCTGGCCAAGGGGAGCCTTTTCACCCTCAAGCTTGACTGGGTCACTACCGCAGCGCCACTGCGTCCCACGCCCGCTCGCCTCCGCCATGGCGCCCAGTGCCAACTGCCAAATCGTCGAGTGTGTGCCCTCACCTGCCGCACCAGTGTTGCCATCAGAAGCGCTTCCCTTTCCTATCCATCTCCGGCCTTGTTAGCTGCACGCGTCGATCGAGCACCAGGACAAAGAAAACCGGGAAGCTCCAAACAAATGGAAGACGAAATTGAACGGGGAATAGCCGGAGAGGACGAACATGCGGCGTGTATCTATGCGACGGAGACGGGGGGTGGCCGGGTTGGGGGATTTTAATTATGGTTAATTAGATCATGCCATTAAAAATATGTCAGTTTTGAAATATATTCGCGTATTTGAAACCATGCCATTATAATTTTATAAATATTTAAGATATGTCACTGCTTACCCTTAAATACATTTACAAAAAATTTTAGACCAAATTGCCCTTCTTTCCTTCTTCCCCTTTCCTCCTCTCTTCACAGCACAAGAGACCAGCGATGGCTCGGTGTCGGTAGCGGCAAGCACGACCGGCGATGGACATGGGTGTCGTAGACGCTGTCTCCTCCCTCTCCGGCGCTCTTTCGCCCGTGACGTCTGCGTCTCTCTCACACCGCCGCCGGCCTCCTGCATGGAGCTCCACACCGACGACGACGTTGCCATGGGGCCCTCAGTCATCATCGTCGCCGACGTCTCTCGCCCACTACCCCGACGTTGCGGCTCCTCCCTCCCCTAATCCCTCTCCGTGGCTAGCAAAGTGGCCTTGAGGAAGTGGGAGGCCGACGCGTGATGGAGAAGGCGAAGACGATGTCCCAGATCCGGCCGTTTCTCCTCTCCAGCGAGCTCCTGCACCTCCCTTAGCATCCGACGTGGCAAGAACGGCATTTGTGAAGAGCCCTGGGTGGACCTGCACGGTGCTCCCCAAAGTCCCGAGCTCCCGCAACGGCATGATGGACGCCGATGGGTCAACCCAGTTGGGGAGCAGTGGGGAGACGTTGCCGATGGTAGGATTCAAGTAGAAAGGAGCATGAACACAAGGTCGAGAGAAATTGGAGAGGATGAGAGAAGAGAAAGGTAGAAGATGAGGGCAAATTTGTTCAATACATACAAAATACGTATGCTAGTGACACAAATGAGATTATAAATAAGCAGCAGTGGCATCATTACAAATACATAAATAGTAATGGCATATATCCAAACTAGCATATTTTAAATAGTAATGGCATATATCCAAACTAGCATATTTTTAATGATATGAATCCAATTAACCCTTTAATTATTTGCCACTTTTGAGTTCGGTAAATATTCAAAAATGCCCTTCTTGCATTTGTTTTTTCCTTAAAAAATACCCGTGCGTTGCCATGGGTAAACTATAATTACAACAAATATAAAAATATTAGATGATTAGGGTTTGTTTTTATGATATGAGCCCTTTAAGAAAAAGAAAAATTGGTTCTGTTGGACCCCGCCGGCCTACTAGGGCATTTGCGCGCGGCGTGCACGGCCCAACAGTGCTACGGTTCGGGGATGAAGGCTGGCCCGATGTGAGATTGATCCGAGCCATTCGTTTTGATGGACAGCTCGGATCGGTTCCGAGTCCATCAAAACCGCCGGTGCCCAAAAACCCTAACCCTAGTTTCACTTTCTCCTTCCCCCACCAGCGACGCCACTCTCCCTCCCCTCTCCCCACCGGCGGCGCCACTCCCTCTCCGCCGCTCCCCCTTTCCTCTCCTCATTGACATCGCCGCTCCCCCTCTCTCTCCCCTCATCGGCGGTGCCGCTCCCTCAACTGACGCTCTCCCTTCCCCTCACCGTTGGCCCATTTCCTCCTCGTCGGGTGCCGTCACTGGCCTGCTCCTCACCGGTTTCGCCCTGAGGCTCACCGGATCTTATCTTGGGAGGCGATGGTGGCCGGCGGTTGACGACCACTTTGTGCCTCCTCCTTGCCAGATCTGGACTTGGGAGGCGGCGGCGACAGGGGCTGAAGCTCAACAGTGGCAAACTCATGCCGCTTGCGTCTCCGGTGAGGTCCGACGACGACGTGAAGCCGATTGGGAACGGACGTGATGAATCATGCCATGTGTGGCCGAAGATCGAAACCGGTGAGACCATGACTCCGGTGGCTGGATTTTTGTTCGATTTGGCCTTTTTTTTCTTTGTTTGTCATTCTTGAATTCTTATATTTGGGATCTAATTCAAGGAAATTTTGTAACCAATTTCCGTATACGGTATATGCAACTTCTCCTGGTGTAACACTGTCCCACCCAGAAAGTTTAGCCAAATTTCTAGACTATTTTGTGTATAAATCTCTGTCCAGGAATCAAGCCATGATACACAAAACCACAAATTAATATACAAATCCAAACGTAAATAAAGCGTAAATACTTACAAAAGAGACACTTAGTCCTCACACCGAAAAGAAAGCAGCAGCAACGAAAGAGAGGCGATTCTAGCGGGGCTTCAGCTCCACTCCACAGGCAAAAACTCAACTGGGGTATAAGCCTTGGTCCTCTAACTTCGTCTTCAGCTTAGAAGCACTACACTTCTGAAAAGGGAGAAATAGCAAGACTGAGTACAACCACCGTACTCAGCAAACCACACCAATGATGCAGACGTGCAATGGGAGACTAGGGAAGGTTTGTGGCTATATGCATAAAGGCGGTTGTAAACATTTATAGTTAAAAACAGTAAAATAATTAATTAATTAAGAAATTCACTGAACAACACTACACCACGTTGAATAGGCCCAACCAAACCACCTGAACTACACTAGTTCATTAAGTCAAGTTAATTAATAGTGGGACTAATCACGGTGAAGCTGGTTGAGCGCCCATAACCGTGGGCATGACTATTCGAATAGTTTTACTTTTGCCAGAGGTGCACAGATGTACCCACAAGACACAATCCACTATCATGTTACCATGCCTGGCCAGACACGTTACCATGGCGGGTGATTATGACAAGACCCTTCGTATAACTCTCCCTGACCAATTGCACCACACTGAGGTTTTGCCCCCACCTTTAAACCAAGGTGGGCAGCCCCCTATGTGTCATGGTGAATCCGGCAGCCGATCAACCGGTCAACCCTGGCCGACCCAACTCCATCACGCCCACCCTCGCTTAGGAACGTCAGAAAGGAGAAAACTATACTACAAGTCCAATAATTATCCATTCTTACTTGTGGTAAGCACGGTAATTCTTCTAGGGTTTCCCACAAACCGGTCATTAATTGCCATGGGTGCGACTAGCAAAACCATACACCCACAACTCACCATTAAGCCATATTTTAGCTAGAGAATTATGACCAATAAAACATGGCCAAATGTCTCGAGCTCGCAGCTTATCAAGATGCTAAATGTAAATAGTGTAATTATCCCATTAAGTGAGCTAGTAGTAATTAAGCATGGCTAAGCATATCATAATTCTAGCAAGGTCAACATAAGTAACACGAGCTAGTCAAGTTATCACCTAAGTATGGCAAAGAATGGGTATCAAGTAAACATGGCACAAACGAGCAAGCAGGTAATCCCTATTCCCATGTAATTAGTAAAACATGCAATTTATTTGCAAACAGTAAAACATTTTATAAAGTAGGTTCAACATGCTCAACGGGTAAATGTGTGACTTGCTTTGCTTCTTCGAACAATCTTCCGAACTCTTTTCCTTGCAAGCGTGATGTTCCGAAATGGCGAAATCTACACGCTAGCACACAAAACGAGGAAAATCCTTATAAAAACCAAATGAAGAGTACATGAAAAGTAAGCAAACATGTAGAGCTCAATTTTAGATGAATTTTGCAAATTGAATGGCACACTTTAGGGTTTGTATAAATTAGTTATGAATTTTAGAAGTTTTGAGCCATTTAAATGGATTTCTGGAAATTAATCCGATTTATGACGCAATTATTAATTATTTTCTTACAGGAAATCAAGGTTTATTGCGTCAGCGTGGGGCGCGGGTGTGGACCGGGTCCACCAAAGGCGGGCCCCACGCATCAGCGGGAGAGGAGCGCTGGTGCACGGTGGACTCGGTCCACCGCATCGTGGACCAAGTCCACGGGCGTTCCATGGGGGGCCGACGGTCCAGATCGGCCCGGCGCCGATCGAGCGACCGGGAGCGACCGGGCGGCACGACCTGGCAGGAGGGCACGCGGCAGCGGCGGCGCCTTGGCCCAAGGGGCCACCAGCGGCGACGGCGCACGGAGCGGGGAGCGGCGACGAAAGATAGAGGAGGGGGAGGCGGTCCTCCCCGAGCGCACAACGGCGACGTGCAGTGACGCGGGAAGGAGGCCGGCGGCGGGGATAGGCGGAGGAGGGCTTCAGGACACCGGTGAAGATGGCGGTCCGATGGAGGCCAACGGGTAGGGAGTGGCGGCTGGGGATCTCCGAGACCTAGGGAAGGAGAAGGTGGTGTTAGTAGAGGAAGAGGAGGCGTGGCGCGGTGGGAAGAAGCAGCTGACGATGGCGGCGGTGGCGGCAGAGCTCACCTCGAGCGGAGGGGAGGGTGTTTTGGCAGTCTTCAGGCAACAGGAGGTGGTGGCTGAGGCGCTTCTCAATGCAGCGAATGAGACAGAGGCGGTGGTGCGGCTTGAGATGGTTGGGACTGGTAGCAAGAGGCGGCCGGAGGCGGCGAAAGTGTGGTGGAGCTCGTGTTAGCGGTGGATGCGATGCTCTGACAGCGATTTGAGGAGATGGGGTGATGGCCGGGAAGCTATGCGGCGCGGTAAAGCCGACCGTGGCGGCGGATTGGCGCGGCGTAGGGCGGCGATGGAGCCCGGCCGGAGTATGGCGGCGACGACGGAGCTTGTAGCTCGCGGCGAGGGAGTGGTTAGGGAGTGCGACGAGCTCGTGAAAAATGGGGAACCGGTAGAAGGGAGCTCGGGGAGTGTTTTTATAGGGTCGGGAGGCGGCGAGGAGGCTGAGGAGAGGCGGGAAGCGGCAAGTGGAGTGGGCCAGCAACGTGGGACGACGTGGCTTGAAACCGGTGCAAAATTTTGGGAAAAGTGGGGGAAGAGGTGGAGGGGTGGAGCGAGACCGCGTCCGCGAGCTTTGAACGCGAGAGATGGGGCGGGCGCGCCGGATTTTGCGGCGGAGTGGGGCGGCATGGCGGCCATGGCGGGGTGGCTGGAGGTAGGGGAGGTGCTGACAGGTGGTCCACATGGTCCCATCGGTCGGTGGCACTGGAGAGAGGAGGGAGGTGAACCAGACTTCTCAAGGGAAGGAAGCGAGCGGGCCGGGCCAAATGAACCGGGCCAGAGGAGATTGAGGGATTCGAAGCAGACTCGCCGAGAGGGAGCGGAGACGAGCTGGGCCAAGCGGTTAGCTAGCCAGGGAGGAAGGAGAGAGGAGGGCGGCGTCGTGGGCCGGGCCATGGGCGGCCGCGCGCGCGCAAAAATGGGCCGAAAACGGCCCATGAGCAAGGAGAGGGATTTTAAATTTGTTTTTCATTTTATTTAATTAGTTAAATGAAGTTTGTGCTCTTAAAATTATTTCTTGAGATCTGAAAATTCGCGGGAAATTCCAGATAGTATTTTAGGGCATGGAGAATATTACAAAGATATTTTGAGCCATGATTTTTAAAGGAAATTTTATTTCCCACATTAATTCTCTTATTTAACTCATTTAAATTTAAATATAAATTCTAGAAATGATTTATTAAATTACTTTAAACCCGAACAAAAATAGACGTGTGACAAACACGAAGTGGTTAAAATTTTTGCGTGTTATTTGATGCGGACTCGAATGATTTTTGTGTGTTGGACTTGGGATGCTGTGGACGAAAAATTTTAAGCGAGGATGGATGAAAATTTTCACCAGAATCCTTGCGTATTTTTCTATTAGGTATAGATTTACCACTTTGGCCAACGTGGCATGCCAACATGGTAACCCAGGATGAAAAACGATATGGGACCCACTAGTTAGTCTCTCCACTTCCCTTATCTCTCCCTCCCCTAGTTGACCAGGCACCGGAGTCGGTCCTCATCGGCCTTAGTGGGACGCCGCGCACACGTCTCCTCGTGCCCCATAGCGGGAGCATGCTTCTTGCGGTAAGCCACATCCCAGAAAGCAACAAGTCGACCCCGTCGTTCTCTCCCATCGTGAACCCATTTTTGCTAAGCGAGAACGCCTTATAATTGAGCTCGTGCTCATGGCCGTCACCGTGGAAGACCTCCTCGACCTTACGGGACAAGGATGGGGGTGGTGAGGAGCGAAGCGTAAGGGGAAATCAAGAAGTCTTCGAGCCACAGCTTGAGGAGGAGGAAGAAGGCGGTGTAGCTGGGTTGCCAGCGAGGAGGTTGAACTTGGCGGCGAGATAGAAGGGTGCACGGACAGGGGAGCCAAGGGGCCCGACGCCGATGTGGACGGAGATGGAAAAGGGAAGGTTGGGGTCGTTGGGCCGAAGGAGAAGGTGGTGGATAGGTCAAATCAGAGCTCATGGGGGTCGCCATCGGCGGAAAGGTCGGACTAAAAAGAAATCCATGGCACCCTAATTGGCACATTGGCCTGCATCTGCGGACGGTTGTCATCACGAAACTTGATCGACGCCATGAAGGCGGATGAGCGTGTGTCGTGGATAGGGCCACTGCAGCCGTCGACCTCTACTCTGGCTGCCGCCTGGGCCTCTCCACGCGGCATCGGTGCCTAGTCAACTAGGGGATAGGGAGAGATAAGGGGAGTAGAAAGACTGACTAGTGGGTCTGATGCCCTTTTTTACCGTAAGTTGTCACGTTGGCCTGCCACGTGAGTAAAAGTGGTAAATAGTTAAGAAGTCGTCTCCTTAGAGAGAAAAAAAAGCAAATATAAGAAGAGCACTTAGGTTGTGTTCTCCACCCTACTTTCCCAACTCACCTCTCTCTTTTTTCGCGTGCACACTTTTCAAACTGCTAAACTGTGCATTTTTTACAAAAATTTTCTATACAAAAGTTACTTTAAAAAATCATATTAATCTATTTTTTAAAAAAAATAGCAAATACTTAATTAATCATAAGAATTTACATCACTCTGTTTTGCGTGCGCGGGAGGTGAGTTCCCAACCTCACCTCCCGAACACAGCCTTAGATAATTGCCAAAACTAATAGTGATAAATAGTGAAATTTCTAGTTTGCCGGTGGTGGAGGGAGTAACTGAGTACTCTATACATTCCTTGGGCATTGGCCCATATCATTTGGTTCAAGCAAACGCATTCAGGCTTTGATTCCCAGATAAATCAATTGTTTTCTTATGTGGAATGCACCCTCCCCCCATTTTTGGTTTGGGCTAACCTTAAATGAAAGAGTAAATACCCTGTATACCCACCCATGAAAACTCACTCAATCCCTCTCATATCCCTGAAATTTACCCAATCACTTATATACCCCCGAAATTTTAACTTGATCTCTTCCATGCCCTTGCCGTTACATTTTCCTTCATTTCACTGTTAAGTTTGGTTGCAAATGTCTTTTAAGCCCTTGACGATGTAGGTTTGAATATAAGCTTGAGAAACGATTGAAATTTTTGTTTTGAGTGCACAGTATGTGTATTTTATGAAATTAATGAGACTAAATAATTAGTGTAGAAAATTTTAACATAAATTTTGAAAATAAAACAAATTAAATAAATTGAAATTTTTAGTTTTAGTTTTAATAGGACAATGGATTTTTTTTGTGATTAGGAGCATTTATACAAAAATGAGGAGCATCTATAAGAAAATATCGTGAGCATTAGTAGCCCCATCTTTGTATAAATGCTCCTTATTTTTATGACTTTTTAATAAATAAAATAAATACATATTGTTTTTTATTTCATTATCTAAAAATAAATTTTATCATAAATAATGTGTCACACAGCAAACTCATAACTATAATAGTCTTATGCGACAAACTTTTACATTTTCAACAATGTAATTCATAAAATTCTATGTTCATCCATGTGTAAGGGTAAAATGGTCATTTTTATAAAAATTAGACGGTCAACTAACGGTCAACTGACGGGAGGGGCATGGAAGGGATCAAGTTGAAATTTCGGGGGTATAGAAGGGATCGGGTAAATTTCAGGGGTTTGAGAGGGATTGAGTTAGTTTTCAAGGGTACACAGGGACTTTACTCTAAATTAAAACTGTGCTTTGGGGTTCTTTTTCGCGAACGCGCAAAAGGATCGCATGTCAATATATTAGAAAAAATCAGAGTTTTGGTTACACAACGCAACAGCCCAAAAGACCATTGCCAGGGGACAAGGAAAAAAACTGCGAAGCTTAAAAAACTATGAAAGAAAACTGAAAGTTGCTGCTCCTAAATAAAGGGAGATTGGTGGCGGAGGAACCCCACTATGCTCGCAACAGGCCCCCAAATGAAGCGGCACCAGCCAAGGACCATAGATAGCCTTCCTGAAGGATAGACTCCAGATCCACCGAAACCAGCGAGAGAGAGGAATCGAAACACCTGGAGTTCCCCTCCTTCCACAACTGCTAGGATACCAGGAGGACTAGAGAGTTGAAGCCCTTACGAAGATGCTCGGGCAGGCAGGCCCTAGAAGATGGCCACCAGACCTGCAGAGAGCAGCCACGGGATGGAGCGAGGCCAGACCAACTCGGGGGAGATAGGACATGGTGCCAGACCTGGCGTGCGAGCACACAGTCGAGAAAGATGTGGTTCACTATTTCAAGCTATTGTGCACAAAAAGGACAGGCCGAATGGTTGTCAACGTCACGCTTTTGAAGAAGATCAGCTATCCAGCAATGTTGCTGGAATGCAAGCCAAAGGAAAAGCTTGCACTTGGCAAGGCCTTTTGCCTGCCAAAGCAGATCGGCACAAGCAAAGGAGTGTTGGCCTATGAAGAAAGCCTGGTAGGTCGAGCGAGCCGAGTAGCGCTGGTTGCCCGTCTAACGCCAGACAAGACGGTCCTCTGTGCTCGAAAAGAGCTGGATAGGACGGACTGCATCCCAGACCAACAAGAATTGAGAGATGACAAGGACCATGAGAGAGCCACGGATATCCCTCAGCCAAGAGTCGTCAGCGAGGGCAGAGGCGACTGTGCGTGTTGCTCGGAGACGTGGGGCACCGCAAGGAAAAGGTCTGGCACCAAGGAGGCCACCAAACGACCCTGAATCCATTGGTCCGACCAAAAGAGAACCAACATGCCGTCACCTGGCACGAGGAAGGTGGATGCCGCAAACATGTCGGAGATGCTCCACTCGAGGGGGGCCTTGAGGTCAACCCAGTAAGGGTGGCCGGAGCGCTGAAGCCAGAGCCAGCGCAGGCGTAGGGCGAAGCCTGCCGTCCTCAAGTCCACAATACCTAGGCCTCCAACTGCTTTTGGGTGGCAAGACGTTCATCCAAGACACATGGCACCGTCCTCCCTGAACCGAGTCTATACCCGTCCATAGGAAGGCGCAACATTTCTTATCTATGGCCTTGACGACCTAGCCCGACAAACCGATCGCTATGGACACATGGACCAGAATAGAAGAGAGCATGGATTGGACTAGCATAGAGCGACCGGCCAAATGGGTAAGCCAACCCTTCCAGGAAGGAAGACGATGAGAGATCTTGTCCACCAGAGGCTGCAGGGCCACTTTTTGAGGCTTGCGGATCGATAGCGGGATGCAAGGTAGGTGCAAGGGAACTTCGAGATAGAGCAGGGAAAGGAGCTTTGAACCACCTCTAGGTCCTCGGACGAACAGCGGATCGGAGTAATCGAGCATTTGGCAAAATTGGTGCGTAGCCCGGAGGCCAAACTGAAGACGGAGAGGATGCCTTGGATGAACTCCAGATCCTCCGGACGGGGGAGAGAAAGAGGACCAGATCGTTGGCGTAGAAAGAAGCACGATAATGCAAGGTGCGATCGTTGAGAGGGAGAAACCCGCCCGAGTTAGAGACCTTGCGAATCATTGCACTGAGCACATCTGTCGGTGACATGGGACCGGGGGTGTCATGACTAGAGGCCTGGGTAGCCGCGGTCCTCCACGTGTCCCGACCCCCTCGGGGGGGTCGGGCCCGGGGGTGACGTGGCCGCCCCTTCCTCTGTCTCCCCGAGGGGTCGGGCCGCTCCCGTTTCGGCCCCGAGGGCTGGGGCGCCCCGACCCCCCAGTGATCTTGGCGCCACGTGTGCGGGTTAGGTGAGCACAACAGGGCTCACCTAACCGCATTTATAGCGGATCAGGCGAGCGCACCGCGTCGCATTTAATGCGGCGCAGCGCGCGCTTATCCGGTCCGTGACCGGTCGCGGTGTGTGACCGGTCACAGACCGGTCAGATCGCGGGTTAGGTGGCGACAGGCGGCCGATGGCACGCCTCGCCCCGTCCCGTCGGAATGATGAGAGCCTCCTGGCTCTCGTCCCTAGCCGGAGCCGACGTGCTGACTCCTGGAGTTGGTATGTCAGCCCCGGTCAGATCCAATCCAGATTTCAGCGCAGGCGTAGCAAGAAAGTCGCCGGCCATTGAATGAAGGTTGAAACGGGTGTCCACCGGGAGAGCTGGCGAGCGGGGCAGAAGGCATGCACCAAGCTTGTCAGAGGTCACTTCCGGCTGTAGACTAGCGCTGATTGTAAAAAGAATGTTTCTTTTCTTAGGCAACTTGAGGCCCATGTGGTGACCCCTGATCAGATAGAAGGAGGCCCAGGCCTAGGAAAAGGGGGGGGCTCCGGCGAATGCGTTGGAGAGAGATTTCCCTTTGTATTGCTGGAGACCCTCAGATCCACCAGGACACAGGAGTAGGGTGTTACGCTTCTCAGCGGCCCGAACCTGTCTACGTCACCCGCGTCTTGCGTGCTTTCACTCTCGCTGACGTTCTTTAGATCGAGGGCGAAGAACCTCACTTAGCGCCCCCGGCCGAACCGGCAAAGGGGGGCCCGCGCGGTCTCCCGTTGAGGAGTTTCACGCTCCGTCAACATCCATGACAAGGAGGAAGAGCATGGAGGATAGGGGATCACCTTGCTGAAGCCCCTCCGGTGGAGAAAGTGGGGACCCGACACCCCATTGACCAGCACCCTGGAGGAGTAGCGAAGAATCAGGGAGATCCAATCACGCCAACGACGGTTGAACCCAAGATGGCCAATAACTTCGAGTAGGAATGGCCAATTGACTGTGTCAAAGGCCTTCACAATATCCATTTTAAGGAGCAGACGAGACGTGCACCTGGCATGGAGTGCCCTGGCCGCGAGCTGAACATAGCGAAAGTTATCGTGGAGAGAACTGCCTTTGATGAAAGCGCTTTAGTTCACCGCTACTAGCTCGTCGAGATGAGGAGAGAGACAGGACCCCAAGATCTTAGAGAACAGCTTGCCAAAACTCTGGATGAGGCTTATCGGGCGAAAATCCTTGACCTCGATGGCCTCATCCTTTTTTGGCAAGAGAAAGATGAGGGCATCGTTGAGGGAGGTGAAACCCTGGCCGTTCGCCAGAAAGAGGGTGTTGAGGGCAGCCAAGATTTCGTACTTGATCATCGGCCAGCAAGATTTGTAGAAACAGCCTGTGAAGCCATCAGGGTCGGGCACCTTATCTGAAGACGGACACTGCTCACATGTCAATCGCCTCAGCTCTGCAAGCGCTTAGTCATGTTAGAGTAACACCAGGTGAGCGTGGCTAGCGGGGGAAGGTGGGCCGGTGGCTGCCAAGCGTCCTGCACGACCTGGAGGAAGCTGTCGAATTTAGGCCAGATCGTCTCGAACTGAAATGATGCGCTTTCAGTGAGGAAGCACAAGAGTGGAGGAGGAGAGCACAGTGATCAATGGCAACAGAGGAGGCCGCTTGGAGAAGACAAGAGGGAAAAAGCTCCTCCCAATCCGCGAAAAAAATGACATGGTCGAGTTCGACGAGCATGGGGGAATCGCGCTCGTTGCTCCAAGTGAAGCGATGACCATGGAGCAGCAATTCCCAAAGGTCCAATTCGTCAATTAGCCGACGAAAATGGCCCGTCATGCCACGGTTGAGGTTCAGGTTGTTTTTGTCATGGGTCTCAAGAATTAAGTTGAAATCATCCGTGACAGTCCACGGCCCAGTGCGAGAAGAGCGCAACGACTTTGAGCATGAACTTTTGCTTAGGCCTTGGGTGCCTTACTTTTCTTGTGCGCTTTTGAATGGAAGATGGTTCCTTGTCCAGGAGGAGAAAAGTCACTAGGGCTTGTTTGGTATAGGGAACTAATTACTCCTGCACGTAAAACTGTACGAGTCATTAATATATGATAATTAAGTATTAGCCATTTTTTTAAAAAATAAATTAATATAATTTTTAAAACAATTTTTTGTAGATTTTTTAAAAAAAACATATTGTTTAGTGGTTTGTAAAACATGCGCGTGAAAAACGAGAGAGGTGAGCTAGGAATCAACAAAAGAACTCAGCCTAAATTTGAATATAAAAATATATAGATGCCACATGAAAATTAATGAGGCTCGCGCATGTTTTTAATTAAAATCACATCAAAAGTTTTATATTTAATTGTTGTTGCTGACTTCAATTGCAATTATTTGAGGAGGAAATTTGTGGGGTCGGGTCGCCCCAGAAATTCTATACCGTTCACTCTCGTGCCATCGAAACAACGGCGCAACATCAGCCACGCCGAGCCATATAGATGGTTTGATTGAGAGTCATATTCTTCTTTCCTATATATTAGCAAAATGCTCGTGTGTGCATTACAAGTGAAGTCAATTTTAATTGTATAATACGTTGCACACTGATAGGAAGCATAGTGTGACGCAATCACGTGTCCCGTGTTATCATGCGTCGCATATGAACCGAAAGCCTACGCTTTGTTTAAGTTGGCAGGTAGAACTAAGTCAGGAATTAAGTTGCATAAGACATACATTTTTTACATACTTTTTAATCACATATATTATCGGGAGTGAAAATTTATATGTAGATTGTGAGCAATAAGGTGTTGGATGAGGACCAATCGATTTCATATTTTCCGTGAAAAGTGAAACTGATTCGTATGAATTATCAAACCAGAAACTTTGGTCTCCATAATTCAATTTTGAGCATTAATTTCTAGTTTTCTACATGGTACATATGTAAAACCAGTAAAACTCATTAAGATTATGATGCTAGGAAAGTATTAATAAAATCTAAACATATGAAACCATGTATCTAGGTTGCTCTTTTTTTTTGAAATGTTGATTCGATGCATGCAAGAAAAGATATGCTTCTCTGAACAAGTACTAAGGCAGGAGAACATTTACTCCTTTTATCACGTAGGATGACGTTAAGTTAAAAGTATAACATGTTGTGTTCAATTAATTCATGGTGCACAAAGCTTGAAACAACTGGTTAAACATAAAGCCCGACATCTTGTGATGATGGTATTGTGTGTGGCGGAGTTTAAACTAAACAAATCAAGCTTCTTTCTAAAAGGAAAAAAACTAACCAAATCAAGCAGAAAGATGTCATATTATTTAATTTTGTCTCAGCTTCCCAACAGCCTAAGCCACAACTAATGATGTCTGTCGACCTGTGATCTTCAGAAAAACACCGTTAGAACCAAGTACTACTCCTCCGTCTAGGCACAAGCTCAAACATCCATTGCTGTTGTCGATGCTGACACCCGGATAGGATAAACGGACGGAGATTGTAGCGATTAACCCTTGCTTCAGCACATCTTGTTCGATCAATCAGGCTACAATTGCTAATGTGCTCCCATGCATATTCTCGATTGATTGACTTGTGCCACGCACGCGGTAGCTAGCAATCAAGATGTTCAAAATTTAGTAAAATTTTTAATGAAATTATCCACCGCATACGTTCCATGCATGCACATATATGGAAATCTCCACGTCCATGCTATAGATAGATCAAAAAAATAGCATCAGCTTCACCTTGTCTGCTGATTTCAAGTTCCTGCTACAGGCGATGGCTCCTGCTAGGAGATGAAGGTTCGAGAAGCTTCAGCAGGGAGGAGAGGTAGTGGGATTAGCCGAGGTGTCCGCGGCGCGCGCCGGAGTGAAGAACACGGCGAGGAGATGATCGGGTTAGTGAGAAACAAATAGAACCGAATCGAACTCGACATGTGGGCTTTATTTTGATTTGATTCGATCCATGGCTGGCCCATGTAACAATCGCTGGGATGGTTTATTGGATTGTTGCTGCCGCTGCCGCTGCCCCCGGTTGGCCGTGCGTGATCCGGTAACAGACCAAAATTGATTTGTAGATGGTAGACTTGCACGGACGCGGACGGATGACGACTTCGATATCAAACCGACAAAAATATATTTAATTTATATATATATATATATATAACAACTATGACGTATCAAAATTCTGTCAAAAACATCTTTAATGTTTATAATAGTAAAGATAGAGACAAGTATAACCCACTAAATATCATTTATTACCATAAAGCTCAAAATCTACGAGGAGACATCATCAAGATTATTAACTATTGGATTAGCATGCCTCTCGAAATCAATCGTTGGATCACGAGTTTTTTTTATTTTTTATTTTATTTATTAAAAGATTTATAAAAATAATTTTCTATCTTGAAAATTTATAATACTAATCGCCCATCGCCCACTGGGAGGACGTTTTTTAAAAATCGTCCTTCTAGAGGGCGATTTTAGTGACGTGGCACACGGCCGTTGGCCCGCGGGGGACGGCCGTCCGAGGGAGGACGGCATTTTTGCAGGCGGCCCCCTCGCCGCCCTCTAGGAGGACGATTTTTCACTGTTGGGGGGCCGCCTGCAGAGGGCGGCGAGGGATGACATTTTTGCAGGCGGCCCCCTCGCCGCCCTCTGGAAGGGCGATTTTTTCAGTGCCGGTTTTGCAGGCGGCCCCCTTAACGCTCTCTGGGAGGGCGATTTTTAGCCCCCCCCATATATATGCCCTCCCCCTCTGCAAATTTTCATTATATTCACTAAAAATCCAGAAAAAAAAGAAGGAGAGAGGAGTGAGAGAGAGCTGAAGGAAAGCGGCGAAGCCCTGTCCATTTTTTGACTCCACAGCAGGTAAACACAATATTTTCTTTGAAATTTACGTTGCATTTTAGCTGTACTGTCATATATTTTAGTAGATCTGGAGCACACTGTTAGTTTGTATAATTTAAGAACAAAGCATAGGGTTTAGGGTTTAGGGTTTAGTGCAAACTATATATTTGAGTTAGGACAATTATAGAAATTGAGACTTAGGACATAGTGCAAACTATATATTTGAGTTATATGATATATCTGGAGCACGTATCCGATTTGTAGAATTTGAGACCTAGGATAGATAATACATTTTCAGAAACTTTAACTTATGGCGTAGTATATATTGATGAATTCGACATTAGATCCGGTGGTTATGTTTGAAAGTTAGTTAACCTATTTTTTTGTTACATTAGGCAGAATGTCAAGTAAGGTCATGTTTCAGCTAGTACACGGTCAAGGCAACCTTAGATTTGGTCAAGATGGTGTTGATCTGTCAGATTTTAGAATGACATCGAAGGACATCGATAGGCCTGGCGAGAGAACATTTCAGTCAATTTATAGTTGGTTGCTGCGAGGATTTAGAATAGACCCAGAAGTCAACACAATATCAGTATCTGTTGTAGTGAGTCGTGCAACAGAAGGTTATTTTTGGGAACTAATGCCCATGGATAGCACTGATGCTTGGAGACGGTATGTGGAGATGGCTTTTGAACGCTCATGGCCCCTTGTTATTTTTGTTTCGGTGCATGAAAAGGATAGAAACCTTGGAATAGAAACCGAAAATGTTGAGGGTCCTAGCCAGGTGGGCGATTGTGTAGGACCATCAAACAATGACGAAAATCAAACAAGGGTCATGCAGGTCATGGGCATGACGGATGAGGGGGAGATAGTCGGTACAATCGTCGATGGAATGAAGAGGGAAGATTCGGATAATGAGCAAGCGGAGGGCGACTTGTCATCCGATGAGGAAGACGATGTAATGCCCACTGATTGGACAAAAGAGGATTTCTCAGGACTTGTTGTCTCAGAGGGGCAACATACACCCTGGGAATACAAGGATAACGAGGTAATTCAGGGTGCTAGGTATGCTCATAAGGAGGATATGAAGGAGGCCGTGAAGCATTGGGCGGTCTCATTGCAGAGAGAGTTTAGGGTGGTCAAGTCAACGAACTATGTGTACGAAGTAAGGTGCGTGAGGGAAGATTGTCCATGGCGCGTCCATGCATATAAGGGTAAATGGTTTGATTATTGGAAAGTTAGCATAGTGACCAAGCATCAGTGCCACTTACAAGGGGTGGAAAAGTATCACCGCAACATCACTACAGCTTTTGTTGCAAGTGAGATGTATAGCAGTGTTGTCTCCAACAATGGCTTTGAACCAAGATCAATTATTAGCCACATTGAAAACAAATACAAGTACACCATAAGTTATGCCAAGGCTTGGAGAGCCAAACAAAAGATTATAGAGATGAGGTATGGCACATTTGAAGCATCGTACGATAATTTGCCTCGTCTGTTAGGCAACATTGCACAGAGGAATAGTAATACCTACTATGACATTCATACATTTCCATCGGTTCATGATCCTACCAACAGTGTGCTGCAAAGAGCATATTTCTCATTGGGTGCTTGCATCAACGCTTTTGTGCATTGTCGTCCTGTACTATGCATAGATGGAACATTTCTGACCGGTAAATACAGAGGTCAGATATTGACAGCGATCGGAGCTGATGGGAACAATCAGGTGATACCTATGGCTTTTGCATTTGTAGAGAGCGAGAACACTGAAAGCTGGTACTGGTTCCTGGAAAGAGTACACATGGCAGTTGTCCGTATGAGACCCAATGTTTGCCTTATACATGATCGCCATGCGGGCATGTTGTGGGCTATTAAATACCTGAAGAACGGTTGGTATGAGAAGGGAATTCCAGCATGGTGGCCCGATGTACGTAGTAGGTGGTGCATGCGTCATATGGGTGCTAATTTCTACAAGCAATTCAAGAACAAGCATCTGACGGATCTTTTCAAGAGGCTCTGTGCACAGAATCAAGAGAAGAAATTTAATGAGTTGTGGAGAAGGTTGGATGAGTTGACAAGTAAGCAAACAAACGAGCAATCTCGTCAGCCACAAGCTGAAGTTGACGAGCCTCCCGTACCTCTTGGTCCACTGCATGACGATCCACCCACAATGAGAAGGAGGTCGGGATCATCTATCTGAAATTTCACCAATTAGATTGAGAACGAACCAAAGGAGAAGTGGTCTCTGCTGTACGACACCGATGGTTCTCGGTATGGCATAATGACAACTAATCTGGCCGAGGTTTACAACTGGGTAATGCGAGGAGTACGAGAACTCCCGTTGGTTGGTATTGTCGAATTTATCCTTCACGGCACACAGGCCTACTTCAGGGATCGATACAACAAAATTTTTCCCTCAATGGCTGATAACAAGATAATATTTGGCAGTGTAGTGACTAAGTACATGGAAGATAAAATTGCCAAGGCACAGAGGCATAGAGTTGTTCCTCAAGGCACAAAAGTACATCGGTATGAAATAATGTGTGTTGATAGGAGCAGGCGGGGTATCTACCGCAAGCAAGCCGTGCAGGAATGTGTCCTTAAGGCCGATGGCGGATGCAGTTGCAGCTGTATGAAGCCAAAGCTTTGACACCTGCCTTACTCTCACGTACTTGCCGCAGCAGGTGATTGTGGCATACTTCCCGATGTGTACGTGTCACATTATTTCAAGAAAGAATCAATCTTTCATACATGGAGTGAGGAGATATATGGGTTCGGGATCACAGGATCTTACACAACTCTGAGGCCCCAAGTTATTTACATTCCGGATCCATCCAAGGTAAGGGTGAAAAAGGGCCGGCGTCAAACAAGACGCATCAGAAATGACATGGACGAGGCTGAAGCTGGTGGTAGGACTATACGTTGTAGCAAGTGTGATCAACGCGACCACACTTACAAGAAATGCCCGAAGAATGCGGAGGGTCCGAGCGTCTCGCATGACGGTCCATCTAGAGAGGCAGGTGATGGAAGCCGACCACCTGGGGAAGGAACAACAACCAGGCGAGCACGTCCCAGGCGTCCTCGTGCGGCAGGGGATGCGATGGTCTAATATTGTTTAGGAACCATGAAGTAGACCGATATTGTATCGTAATGAGTATTCGAACTAAGTAGTCGTATCATGTAATCTCAATGATGTAATGTAAGCTAGACTTGCAAACAATTTGATGTAGCACCGTAATGTTGTCGTAAACTCTGTATCATTGTGTTGAAGTAATATTTGTTTGTACTGTTCCTAACTATGTGTAAGTAATTTTTACTGTTTTTCTAATCATAATTTGCCATGCAGGTATGGCTGACGACACACCTGAGCTCTTCAGCCGTGGCCTCGACAGGAACCACCGCTCGTACATGTCTGCCGTGCAGGGTGCGCAGCTCGGCACCCTCCGCCCACGTACTTCACGCCAGTTGCTGCGTGTCGACCCGCGACACGTTCCCTGGTACAGCTCGTTCAAACTTTAAATCATCATATTTGACCGCAGTAATACTTTTTTGGTACTAATGTGTGAGGTTTACATTACGCAGGTTGCGTGAGGCAGGGCTCCTACCACTGTGTAGGCTTGTTGAGGCTGGGGCGGACGAGAGAGACCCAGCGAGGCGCTGGGATGTAGATCGGTGTCACGCCCCAAACTGGTCCCAGGCGGAGACCAGGATAGAGCGGTCCAGATTGACCTGTATGCCTGTACCAGTCCCAGGAAATAGCGCTGGTACAACAGGAAGACTGAATATCACAACAACAGCGGTCTCTTTATTAAGAGTAGGATTACAACCAAGGTTGGAACTGCGGACAGAACCCGAGTTCACAACAGCATTACAAAAAGGCGGAAGCGGAAAGCGGCGACTGGCCCTAAGCCACAAGCAAAGCCTTGGGAAAGGCCGAAACCCTACTACTGCTCGAAGTCGGCTTGCTCCTAGAAGAACTCTTCATCAGCAGGGTCCACCTCTTCATCTTCGAGAACTGGGGGGGGTTTAATTATATAGAGCAAGGGTGAGTACAGGAGTACTCAGCAAGTCAGGGGAATTAAGTGTTTAATGCAAGCTTCAAGGGAAAGCCAGTTGTTTTTCACAATTGGTTTTAGTTTAAGACTTTAGGAACATCTAAGTCAGTGCTTCTCGACAACACAGATGAGAAAGTGCGTCTCATCCGGCCGGAGCAGTGAAAATGTATCGATTGATTCTTGTCGGCACGAGAGGCTCCCTGCCAATCGTCACCGACTCCGGCTGCTTCAACAGCCACAAGTCACACACGCCGGTACGAGAGGCTCCCTGCCAATCGTCACCGACTCCGGCTGCTTCAACAGCCACAAGTCAACACACGCCGGCACGAGAGGCTCCCTGCCAATCGTCACCGACTCCGGCTGCTTCAACAGCCACAAGCCTACACATCGGTACGAGAGGCTCCCTGCCCATCGTCACCGACTCCGGCTGCTTCAACAGCCTTAAACCAAGCACAGAACGGAAAACCTCACACCTGCAGCAGTTCACAAGGTGTTCAATAAAACTACGCTAAGGAATCACCTCACATCCGCCCATGACCGTGGGCACGGCTGTTCGAACAGTTGTTAACCTCTGCAGAGGGGGTACACTTTACCCACACGACGTTACTAACCCCGAATCACCCAGCCCGCGACCCTCGGTCACGTCTGGCGACCTTAAGGCTTTCACGACAAGGCATTTCGAAAGCCGACTCAGGGTCATCTTATGCCGACGGGAGGGGTCCCACGGACCAACACCAGGTTAGGTCCCAGACCATACTGTGCCAGGAAGCCCAGGGGTCCTCCCCGACACCACCCCGGCGAATCCACTTGTCCCTTGGCATCAAGATTTCCCTGGCCTAGCTAATTACTCAGCCAGGGGCGTCCCATATCACCCATGTGGTCGTACTTGACATATGCTTGGATGTAATTCCCAAGGAATCGGTCCTTAGAGTGAGAACGGGCAGACCGTACCACCAGTACGTCTCCCGTACCGCGAGTTTTAGAAACTCACTTTAGCTTTCAAGACACCGACCCAAGTGTCGGGTTTTCCAAGCATTTTGTAAACTCAAGTTTTACCCAGGTGATCAATTTTAAAGTTTGAGGGGAGTCCCGATATTCGTACACGAGGTACGGATACCGAGGCATCACCTGAGGGGTGACAAGGGTGTTAGGGTATTCAAATATCAAGGAAGGTGAATGCAGCAAATGGGTAGGGCCTGCCGGTTGTATTGCAAACCGAGGCCAAGTGCCAAGTGTAACCTAAGTAATGCATAGTTTGCGAAATTAAAATACTTAATTTAAATTGTAGGTTCAATTGATCAAAGGTGACTTGCCTTGCTCGAGATCTTGAGCTTCTTCCTCGAAATCCGCGCACTGCGGGTCTTCGAGCTCCGAGACTACACGCGAAACGAGACGACTCAACAAAGCGACAAAAGAAGCCCTATTAAAGACCACTAAGCGTGCCATTAGGTAGATCTCGATTTTACGGATTTACAGGAGGTGGAACGGAGTCAATCGGACGAACGGTTGAAAAGATATGAATTTCCGAAGATTAAGGATTTTCTGGAATAAAGAAAAGGAATTAATAATTAATTAATAATTCCCTGGAAAAGAAAAGAAGGAGGGACTGAAATTGAACTTTATTTTGGGCGGCTAAGGGCAGCCCAAAAGAATAGAACGGGCGCGGCCGAATTAATTGGGCCGGCGGCCCGAAGGGAATCGGCCTGGGCCGAGCAAAGGAGGCTGTTGGGCCAAGGGGAGCTGATGGACCGGCCGATGGCCCAAAAGAGTTGGCCCACGGCCGATCGGTGCGCGGGGGTTGGCCGATGGGCCTAGCGGCCGATGGGCCGGAGGCCGATAGGCCGATGCAGGCTGGCGGCCGAAGCCGACGACGGGAGCCGACGGGAAGAAATGCGGCCGATGCAGGCCTGGCGGTCGAAGCCGACGACGGGAGCCGACGGGAAGAAATGCGGCCGATGCAGGCCTGGCGGCCGAAGCCGACGGCGGGAGCCGACGGGAAGAAAAGCGGCCGAACCGACGGCGGGAGCCGATGAGAAGAAAAGGCGGCCGAACCGACGGCGGGAGCCGACGAGAAGAAAAGGCGGCCGATGCAGGCCTGGCGGCCGAAGCCGACGGACGGCAGATTAAGACGACAACCGACGACGCGGGGCTCGGCCCGAGCGGCGACGGCGGCGGCGTGCTCCGGCGAGGGCGGCGAGTCGGAGGGGGCGGACGGCGTCGGTAGGCGCCGGTGGCGAGAGAGAGAGAGAGAGAGAACGAGCCCACGGCTCGGATCGGAGCGGGACACGACGGCGGCGGATTGAGACGACAGCCGACGCCGACGGGGAGAAAAGGAAAAAAGGGGGGGTAACGGCGCCGGGGCGGAGAGAAGGCGACGGCGGCCACGGCGGTGGCCGGAGAGGGGTTCTACGGTTGGCTAACGGCCTAAACCGACGAAGGGAAAAAGAGAGGGGGAGAGGAGAGGAGGTTTACCGCGGCGGGGCGGCAAGCCGGGATGGAGGCCGACGACGCGGGCGCGGGCGCGGCACGGCTCCGGGCCGGGGAAGAGGGCGGCGGAGATGGCGCCCGGAGCTCCTTCGGGCGCCCTCGGCTGCGGCGGCGGCGGACGGCAAGGACGGCGGCGGCAGCGAGGCGGAGTGGAGCGGACTCGGGTGGAAGCGGCAATGGCGGCCCGGCGGAGAGGGGATTTTGTAGGGGGTTAGGTCGGTTTGGTCGGGGGGGGAAAGAAAGGCGGTTCGCGGAGGTCGGTTTGGGGCGCGGAGAGGGGACCGGCGCACTCCGGCGCTAGCGGCCAACGGCGGCAGCGGTGACGCCGGCCGGTCGGGAAAAAGGGGAAAAGGGGGAAGAAAAAGGAGGCTTGCCTCCTAGCCGATTTGGGCAAGGGCGCGCGCGCAGGGAGAGAGAGCGCTGGCTCTCTCGGCTCGACGCGTGCGGGGCACGTGCGCGGCGTGCACGGGCCGAGCGGCCTGGCGCGGGAGGGAGCTGGGCCGGGCGACGGCCCGAAGAGGGAGGAGAGGGGACTGGGCCGGCAGCGGCCCAGGAGGGAAAAGAGAGAAGGGGACAGGCCGAGAAGGGAAATCGGCCCGGGACAAGGGAGATGAAACAGACTTTTTCTGAGGGTTTGGTTCTGGGAGGTTTAGGGCTCGGATTTGAAATCCGATTTCGCGGTTTTCTCCGGGATTGAACTGAGAGGGGAAACACGAGACCTTGGCACACAACAAGACTCAACCGAAGAGCAAATTTTCGCAGTTAGGGTTTTTAGCGAAATAGTTTTCCCGCTAACGCCGCGACAAAACGGGCGTTACAACCGGTCTCTCCTTGCCGCTCTGGTAGACCGCTGGAGGCCCGAGACGCACACGTTTCATCTTCCCTGTGGGGAGATGGCTCCGACATTACAGGACGTGTCGTACCTCCTGGGTCTACCTCTCGCTGGAGACGCTGTTGGGCCTGTGGACGGTGCTGGGGGATGAAAGGAGAATCTCACGGAGCGTTTCGCGCACGTGATGCGCCTTTCGGGTGTACCTCCGCCCACTGGCCTACACCCGTACACTACCGCCGGGCTGAGCAAGGCTTGGCTGCTTCAGTTCACCGTAAGTTCAAAGTTTGAACGGGTTTTTGGTTTTTTGAACAAATATATTCATTTGTACTAATATTTGGTTCATTGCTACAGGCTGACCAGCTCCACCCGGACGCCGATGAGTACTCAGTTCGACGCGCCCTAGAGGCGTACCTGCTTTGGCTGTTCGGATGGGTGATGTTCACCAGCACTACAGGCCACGCTGTGGACAAGGGTTTGATCCACTACGCACGTGGCATCGCGGATGCTGAGCTAGGCAACGTGCCTAGGTGGAGCTGGGGGTCAGCAGTGCTAGCGGCCACCTACCGTGCCCTCTGTGAGGCGTGCACGAAGACCGACGCGGGGGCGCTCTTCGCTGGTTGCCCTCTGCTGGTTCAGCTTTGGGCAGCCGAGAGGTTTGCCATAGGACGGCCTGTGGTGGACCCCGCACCGTACGGGACAGGATGCAGCGCGGAGTGGCCGGAGGACGGCCCCACGATGGGGACGTACTGGTGTCGACGTGGGGTGAGTAGTTCTTTCGCACATTGCACCGTCCATTTTCTTTCACGTTCGTCTATAACAATCAATTATATTTGTACCATATTTGTATCTCGCAGCGTCGTTATGCCCACGTGCAGGTCAGACGGGGTTACCCGGACTTCGTGTTCGAGTTCGACCGTCTCCAGCCCAACGACGTCGTCTGGCAGCCGTACACGCAGCAGGCGGTGGCAGCGAGAGCACCGCTTGGACTTTCGTCCCTCTGCACACGTGACGCGGCGTACTGGCTCACAACGATGCCGATGGTGTTCGACATCTTCGTCGAACCTCACTACCTGCAGCGGGTGATGCGGCAGTTTGGGCTGAGGCAGGTTTTCCCCGGAGACATGGCGCCTACTGTCCTCCCTGCAGACCACTCGTGAGTACAATGCATCCAAATTACACATATGATGTTTCTACATTCATTGAGCTATCTAAGTGCATGCTCTTCGCAGGTTGACCCGCCGGGGACAGCTAGCCGGCACACTGTGGGCACCACGCGTACAGCAGTTCGTGGACGACTGGCTGTTAGCACCGGAGGAGGTGATCGACGAGATCTTTCCACACACAGATGACCACTACCGTGACTACCTCCGCTGGTACTTACCTCGCACTCGTGCTCGTGTGACGTACACTCCAGCCGCTCCACAGCCACACGTTGCCGCTGTCACGGACGCGTACCCCACGCACCGTGACCGAGAGTACTTCTTGGGGGTACGTTGAACTTATGCTCGCTTGTTTCATTTATTTCTCGGATTGATACTGACATGCTTTCATATGTCGTGAATAGGCCGACGCTGCACGAGCGGTCAACGTCGATATTAACTCGGTGCTAGTCAGGTTGGCCGCTGGGTTACACCTCAGTGAACCTGAGCAGAGGCTGACGTTCGACCGGATGCAGTCGAAGATGAGCGCTGTGATGCGCTTCTTCTCTTGTCGCAGTGCCGTGGACGCGGTACCTCCAGGTGGTCCACAGCCAGCACGTCCACGCGCCCCTAGGGCCGACGTTGTGCGACCTTCAGCAGCGGCTTCCCACGGTACTGCTATGCCCATAGATTATTTCCATAATATTTGATTTATTATCGCTAACATGACCACGTCACAACAAAATAAACACACACGCAGGTCCCCCTCTGCCTTCCCACGCCTTCGCTGGAGCTAGCAGTTCGTCGCACAGAGCGTCGATCCCTCGTCCAGACATGCAGCCGCGTGTCCCTCTAGGTGAGCATGCGTGATCCGTTATTCACGTTCGTTGTACTCGTTCATACAAAAATTTTTTACTTCCATGAATCTTATGTCATTCCTTCCACAGGGTTTCAGGCGGGGATCTTTGGTGCAGGAGCGTCCTCTTCACACGTCGGCGGGACTGGTCCTAGCGACCATTTCTACGACGACGACTTGGAGGACGCGACACAGCAGGATATACTTGGCTCGTCACAGCTTGGCGGAGCTTCACCACCGCAGACCCAGGAGCAGCCAGCGGACACACCAGTACCGGAGGGACGGGCAGGTCGTGCCGTACCACCGGACCGTTTGACGTACTCGCAGGGACACATTAGGGCCTAGGGTAGGAGAGACAGGGGCAAGAGGGCTCGGCGGTAGTGGTCCACCTGTAGTGTGTCTGTACATACAGTTCTTCTGGTTTATATTTTTGTGATCCAGTACTACTTTTACAATTCTGCTACCGTTGCATTGCCTCTACCGATTAGTACATAGGCCTACCGTCATCCGTACTCTGCTAAAACTACTTATACATCTACTCAACGAAACGACGAAAAACTTTCGGCGCGTAACAGAGGGCTACGATTGGTCCCTACCAGTTTTTGGCCCGTGACTGACGTTTACGGTACGTCGCTATCATCTTTCGGCACGTGAAGACATCTGGGGGTCAGCTTTTGCCGATGCTTTGTTCGACACAATCATTCAATTTGTAGTGCCGCGTGAACGTGTTGTCAAATCCACGCTACTGGTGAACTCACATTAGATGGATATGTGCCTCTCCTTCCTCCACTATATATTACATAGGTCCGATACGCGCTCTTCATCCAATGGCCCGAGGAAGTGCTCATTTCAACCGGTCACAATTGAAGGAAAAAAAAGAGAGAGGTAACGAAGAAGGAGAAGAGCCGCAAAACGTTGTTGCTGTGCTTATTCGATCACAGGTTAGTACAATATTCCGACGTATGGTTATATTTTGTGTCGCATACTAGTGTAATTACCATATATTTGAAATTTGTGAGTAGATCTGTAGCACTTAGATGCGGACCCTAGATTTTTTGCGAGTAGATCTGTAGCACTGTGAGTAGATATGTTAAAATTTGTGAGTAGATATATAGCACTTAGAAGTGTGAATAATTTTAGGCTAGATTTGTTGTGCACACGTTTGGTTTGTAGTAGTACTATATTTGACCGTACAATGAGAAGTATTAAGGGTGTTTACAATATTTGATAGTTGTTTTTTAAAACTGTAGGATGCCAAGGCGTGAAAAAACTACCAAGTCAAGGTAACATAAATCGTTTCTATGATATTATGTGTTATTCGTTGTGCATGAAATGAGGAATCCTAGATTAACGGGTTAGGGTGTTTCATTTATTGTTAACTTGTAGTTATCGCCCGAAGACTGGAAATGCCTTCGACCCATTGCCTTTGCCTAGCGGTGTTCCAGTGCCAATGTGCTGGTGCGGTGATCTTTGTAAGGTAGCCAAGTCCGATGAAGAGGAGACGTACATGCAGAGATACTGGATGTGTGCCAATTTTGAGTTTGAGCCAACACCTGCGATCCGCCGCATTAACTTAATGGTGAGGAACTGATGTTTTGTAATAATTATTTGGTGTATTAAATAGTCTTGAACAACTTATTTGATTAGTAAACATTGCATTTGTTGCAGACCCCTCCACCGCTATGTGATTTTGAGCAGTGGATTGACACCGAGATCAAGCCGCAAAACAAGGAGCGGTTGGAGTACATGCGGCAATGGGATGCAGAGCGCAAGGAGAAGATAGAGCAGAGACGCAAGGAGGAGGCCGCAGAAAAAGAGCACAAGGCTGAGGCGGAAAGGCGGCGTGTTGCTGCGTACAGGGAGGAGCGGGAGCGGAAGCTTGAGCGTGCGCGGCGAGCGAAGGCAACAATGGAGGAGAATCCCGATGCGCAGAGGAAGGGAAAGTGGCCTCGTTGCACTCAGTAGTATGCACGAGTTGGTAGTTGTATCCTCGTCGTGTTCAACTCTTGCACTACCTTCCTTCTAGTTCTAATCTAATCTTATCTATGTAACCGCAATGGAATCAGATGTATCATGTTTAAATTGTAGTACAACTTCTCCTTGTTTCGGTACGGTCATGGATGTGCTCAACATCAATTCTTAAAAAAAGTTTCTTCTCGGTTTCTAAAAACATGTTCTGTGAATTCGAAATTTTTTGAGTCCTCCGAAAACGATTTTCGGAATTTTCGAAATAGACAGAACCAATTTTCGCTTCTACAAATTTTTGGCCCTATCCGAAAGTGATTTTTGGAATTTTCCAAAATAACCGATAAACAAAATAAAGTTGTACAAATTAATAAATTACAAATGGATATATCTAAAATTATTAAATTATAACTCCGATATGTTTATCCAAATATGCAATTACAAATGTGTATTAGTCAATTAAAATAAATTATAATTATAATAACAACTTATAAATTGTAATTAATCAATTATAAACAATTCTGTCATTATTATTTACTAACAACTTAAAAACAATTCTTACCAAATTAAAAATAAAGTTCTGTACATTACTAAATTAAAAATGGATATATCTAAAATTAATAAATTAAAAATCCGATGTGTTTCTCCAAACATTCAATTCAAAATAGGTATTAATCAATTATAACAAAATTATATTTACAAAAACTACTTACAAACTTAATGATGAAAACAACTTACAAATTATAATTAATCAATTATAAAATATATGTCATTAATTAATTAATAACAAGTTAAAAACAACTCTTAACAAATTAATTTGTATTAATAACAACAAAAAACTATACTTAACAACAATAGTATTTCTAAAAAAAACTCTATTTACAACAACAATTTCAAAATTATATTTACAAAAACAACTTTAAAACTTTCAAAACTTAATGCAACAGTGAAAAATCGCCCTTCCAGAGGACGGCGAGGGGGCCACCTGCAAATATGCCATCCCTCGCCGCCCTCTGCAGGCGGCCCCCCAACAGTGAAAAAACGCCCTCCTAGAGGGCGGCGAAGGGGCCGCCTGCAAAAATGCCGTGTCCTCTCGGACGGCCGTCCCCCGCAGACCAACGGCCGTCAGCCACGTCACTAAAATCGCCCTCTGGGAGAGCGATTTTTAAAAAACGCCCTCCCAGTGGGCGATGGGCGATTAGTTTTGTAAATTTTCAAAATAGAAAATTATTTTTGTAAATCTTTTAATAAATAAAATTAAAAATAAAAAAAACTCTTGGATCACGGTATCAGACCACAGCCGAGTAGCTTATGGCCCAGCCCATCCAAACCTGGCCTTTGCTCTTCCCCAATCCGTCCCCCAATCGACACACCCGAAGCAACGGCAAAGGCTATAACCAAGCGGCAGCGCGACCTATCGCTTGCCCACCCACACACGCGATGACATATCTATATATAAGTGAAAGGTGAATCAACAAAATAATAATATTTGGATTCACATGAAAACAAGATAGCTAAAAATAATCTAAGCCATTGAATAAACAAAGTAGTAATACTTTGTCTAAAAGCTTTCTCAGCCTACTAAGAAAAAGATAGTAAGATTGTGGATATAATTTAAAAATATACACCTTCAATTAAAAAACTATTTTGCAAATAGACCCTCTTACTTTATCTACATAACTTTTCTTTGAAAAAATTATTTACAAATAGATCATTGAATTATATTTAAAAAGATCCAACCACAAATTAAAGAATAAAATGAGAAAAGGTAGTAATGTTGTACATATAATTTTACAATTTACACTATAAAAAAGGTTTTCAAATAAACCTCATCTTTTAATAAAGATTCATATGATTTGACTAAGCTTTACATCATTCCAAGTTTTATATATATATATGTGTGTAATATACTAATGTGACTCATGTATGCATCGGTCTAAAAATGTTATTATTAATCATCATTACATATTTAAACTTATTATTACTATAATAATCTATAAACACATTTGTACACTAGTCTACTAATCTAAAGCCGGACGTTTTACCGGCGTTTGACTTGTCCACGTGGCGTCATAATTTTCGAGCTGAGTTGAGTGGATGCGCATCTCTCGCACTTGGCTGGCTTTGCCCACTCTCGATTAGTCTGGACTCTGGACGTCGCATCACGAAAAATAAAAAAGAAAAACAAAGCTGTTCCGGGCGAATGCACTGGCTGATAACGAGATGGGCTGTAGAGCCCAATCACGCATGACTGAAGAACTAGATATAGGTGGAAAGGAAAAATAGAGAAATGAAAAATAGTACAACTAAATTTGTAGAATATTTAGATAAATACGATATATTACGTGTAAAAAACAGAAATTGAAGCAGATCCTTAATCATATTGATATCCTATATTTTTATAAATAAAAAACAATAATCAGGAAAACTGAATGACAATGAAAGTGAAATATTGGATCGAAATTTGTAGTCCTAAGTACATTTTTTAGAATAGGTATTTTTCTGTTGATATTGTGTGGAAAATTGTTAGGTTAATGACATTGCTACAATTTTGAGAAAACATCAAAGTTCAAACAACCTCAACCACAATCATAAATTACGATCCAACTTTGATTTTTCTCATTCTTTGATAAACATAAAATTATAATCCACTAATATGTCCTTTGGGAATAATTAATGTGCGTGTGAAATTAACTCATGTAAAACATGTTACTCCATCTATTTCAAATCACTTCCTTAATTTGTCAAATACTCTCATTATATTATTCAATTTATTTTATCAAAATACTCTCACATTTCAAAGCATTTTTAGAGGTGATGTTCCATCTCCACCCTTTATAAAAAAAATGCAGCCATGCAATATAATTTGTCAATAATTATCCTTGTGTTAATGTGAAATTTACTAAAATAATAAATAAGTTTATATGTTCTATATGCACAGGCTATAAGCTAGCAGTGCGCCAATAAACACGCTAATTTTTTACTCCCCTCTGTTTTATATTATAAGTTATTTGACTTTTTTTTTGTCAAACTTTTTTAAGTTTGATCAATTTTGTAAAAAATATAGTAACATTTTTAATAAAAATGAATATATTATCAAAATATATTTAATATTATATTTAATGAAACCAATTTGGTATTGTAGATGTTGCTAATTTTTTCTATAAATTTAATCAAATCTAAAGAACTTTTGATTAAGAAAAATGTCAAACGGCTTATAATATAAAATGGAGGGATAGTATATATCGAGATAAGCCCCATCCGCCGGTGGGTAAGCGGAGGCGGTTGCATATCCTGCTTCAAATCACCGAGATCCGCGTTCGTCTTTCCAGCGAGCGCGACTACACGAGTCGTTCGCTTCTGAGTGCCCCCACACCTAGGGGTGGGTATTTGGTTTTTTCGGCTAACTTGGTTCGGTTTAGTCGGCTTCTTAAAACTTCGGTTTTCAAATAATACCAACCTGAGCACCCACCATGAAAATAAAACCGAGCCGAATAAACCGAAGTAAAATCGGCTCGGCTTCCGGTTTTACCAATAAGCCAAGGAATCAATAAAAGCACTGAGTCGCAGCCACGCGCGGCACTGCGGCCATCCAGCGAGACGCTGTGGCCGTTGCCCAACTCCACGTACAATAGTGATCTGCTTGGTATGTGCCTTGTAGGATTGTTGGCCTGCTAAGGGGTGTGGGTCTTGTGGGTTCACGTTGGTAGCATGTGATCTAGGCTTGGATCGGTTTGTTCGGCATGTTCGGTCTTTGAAGACGTAAAACCGATGAAGACACCAAGGACCGAACTACGACGGAGTAAAAGCCGATGAGAAAACCAAGGTTCGAAAAAGCCAAAGATTCGGCTCGGTTCGGTGGTAGGCCTGCCAGTGGGTTCAAATCCACCCCACAACTGCACCAACCCAAAAACAATTACACCAGTCCACCCAATCCAAACCAACCCAAAAAATGATTTTCTAAACCCCATCCAATCCCACCTGCACATTCTATCCACCCGATCCAGTCCAACCCACAGGTTGAACCCCGCAGGCAACCAATGGATTGTACCCATGGCTGACCAAAACACACAGCCACACAGGTCACTTTGCCCGTGATTGGATACAATACAGTGAGAATGATACACCGTGATTGAATTATAGCAAGAATAAATAAGTCAAAGCAACATCATACCATAGTTTAACTTTCAAATTTATAAATTGTCATCGAATTTGCAAGTAGCAGCAAAAATTAACTGAGCACAACTGAATTTAGCCAGGCAATTTGTACAGCACTTGGCCAATATTACACGAATAATTAGTTGAACATGCAGATACATGCTACTTCTGCAACTCAAATCAACTAGCATGCAAGCTATGATCCTCTGATGTGATTGCTTGATGTGATTCTCCTCCTCACAACCAAAAAGGTGGTTCTACTCTCTTGATGCTCATCTTTCAGGTGCTTTGATCTGTAATAGCATCAACACAAACTACTTACGTATGTAAATGGTGAATTCAAAACGCAAACAAACAGGCATTGTAGATTCTCTGGTTCAGTTCACTAGACTGGAAGCAAGAATCTAGTAGTGGTTTACATTGATTAAGAGTTCACAGTAAAGATTCAATAATACTGATACCACAAAATTCATGTGGAAAATATCAACTTAGAACTAAAATCCATCATACAAAAAACTACTACCTTTTCGGACCATCATACTTTTGAATAAGTTAGACCATCATACTTTTGAATAAGTTAGTGTAGAAAATGCCCAAAGACTAGCATGTGTGGATATGGTTTATTTCTAGATCAAGGCAGCATCAATGATCCAATAAATAAGCAAAAAATCATTTGTTTGTTTCTTACAAGCTAAGAAGAAAACAATGTTACTTTGTTAATCTAGCTAGTACTAGATAGGCAAAAATTATACATTTAATTATCTTGTTTCTTGGGTTTAAATAACCAATCTTTAGCACAAACTAGTGCCTCAAGTATATCCGGTGTCAATGATCTTCTTGTGTCTCCAAGTATCCTTCCTCCACAACTAAAAGTTGATTCCCAAGGCACAGTGCTAAGTGGAATTGCAAGAAAATCGCGAGCCATAATTGCCAATATAGGAAACCTTTTAGCATTTCTCTTCCACCAAGCCAAAACATCGAAATACTTACTATCATCCTCGCACACTTCTTCTAAATATGTTTCAATCTTTGGCTTATGTATACGTGTTCGGTTTGACTTGAAAATGGCAAACTCCTGGTCAAGCTTTCTTTTACCTAGAACTGGCGAGCCTATACCACTAGCTTCTCCTTGCCCAGAATGTGATAGGGAGGATACACCCCTTCTCCTTGCAATTCCTTCATAAAGTATGACTTCATCCACTCTATAACATAATCCACTTTAGTTTCAGCTTCATTTATATTGGGAGACACCTTGGCATAAAAAAATTCCAAATAATCCCTTTTCCTTCTTGGATCTAAGACAATGCTAATGACAAGTGCCAAATTAAAATTGTTTGGCAATTTTTCATCCCAATACTTAGCAAACTTCGTATGCATAGCACTAGCCAATTGCGTCAAAACACTAGTTGTTTGCCAATCAAAATCACTTAAAGCATGGCGAATGCAAAGAACCAAGTGCAAGAATGAGTTTGCTGTTGGTTTCCTGTCAGCTGACACAAGTCTGGTAGCATCTTCAAAGGCTTTAAGAAATTAACAAATTGATTCAGCAGTCAGCCACTCTTGATCAGAAGGTGCAACCTCACCATTTCAGTGGAATAACTATTAAGGACAACTCTATAGACCAATGTTTCTAAAATCATTTTGAAAGTTGTGTTCCAACGGTTAGGTACATCAACAGTTAAACCAAATTTCGAAGGAAGACCTGAACTGTTAGCAATTGAATTGAACGCTTGGATACATGAGGCCGAATTTTCTATGTATTTCAAGAGCTCACGTATCTTATGTATTGCCTCACGAATTAACTTCATTCCATCTTGAACCAATAAATTGAGGATGTGTGCATAGCACCTAACATGGAAATGTCTACCTTCAAATAACAACTCATGCTTCTGATTTTTCACCAGTTCCTCACAAGCAGTTGTGTTATTACTAGCATTATCCAAAGTTAAGTTAAAGTAAAAAAGTTTACCCTCAAGCCCCAATCAGTCAAATATCTCATCATGGCTTCTTCTATAGCAAAGCTAGTATGTGGATACTTCACAGGCTTCAGGCTTATGATTTTCTTTTTTCAGATAGAATTCTACATCAATATAATGTGCCGTGACAACCATATATCTTAAGTTTTCATTTGAGGTCCACATATCTGATGTTAGGCACACACGTGAATCAATATTTTGCAATTCATCATGCAGTTCTTGTTTCATCCTACTATAACAGTTGTAAATCTTATCACGAATTGTTTGATGGCCAACAACTTTAAAGGTTGGTTGCATGGACTCCATCCACTCAGCAAAGTAAGGAACTTCAATTTTTCGAAATGGTATCTCAGCATGGATGAAATATTTATCATCAACTCTTCACTCCTTATAGAATCAAACACAATTTTCCACAGGTTGTTTCCGAGCAATTGCTATGAACCTATTTCTAACTTCAACTTCAACTTCAACTAGTGGACAAGAGTCACAAACATGGTTTATGAGATGACTGGTTCTTCATTTTCCAGTTGCTGTCAACATTAACCAACAATATTTGCACTGTGCTTTGGGGACACCATCTACCACAAATGTTCCCACACCTTTGCTCTTTTATGTGTTTGTGAAGATAATTCATGACTAGAACTATTGCCAGTTGAACTTTCTAAATTGTGTATAGACATGTTTAAAAAGCCTACTTGTGACAAGATTAAAAAAATAACATTCAATCTGCTACAATAGCCAAATTAATATGAATCAAAAGGGTCGACATACTTTTAGTTAGTTGCAAAAAAATTCTATGACTTATGAGGCAATCAGGCAATCCGATGTCTAAAGAATCATATGGACTACATGAACAATCAGATTCATTGCAAGAAAGCCCCTCATGCATATGCATAAAAAAGAATAGATCTTGCAAACACAGCTCGAACCGAGGGTGGAGGAGATCAGCATAAGGCGCACCTGCTTGTGATGTACTCAGACGCCAAGAAGGCGAAGTCGCGGGGCGGAGGCCTCAGAGTGGCTGAGACCGAGAGGTTGTGGTTCTCCGCTTCAAGCAGGCGAGGTTGGTGCAGTACGATCAGCAGCAACAATGTAGCGCCATGACCTACCATTTTCTTTAGAACTCTAGTCAGTATTCTAAAATCAAAATAAATCAGATTATTGTTCAGTACATGCTACATAGCACTCTAATGATGTTCCACAACAGTAGTTGAGGTCGTGATCTTGCATGGAGGGGAGGAGGCAAACCATAAGCTTCATGGAGGAGAGAAGCAGCTTCTTGGTGCCGACGGGGAGATGGCGATCTGGTGGAGCGGTGTCGGGAGATGATGCCAGAGCAGACGAGTGGGAGCCGGTGGAGCCGCAGCCGCTTGCAGCGAGGGCCAGAGTGGCGAGCAATAGCGGTGACGCCCAGCGGCGGCGGTGGCTGCAGCGGAGGAGGAGCGAAGGATGTGGAGCGAATGAGCTTTCCCCTGTCTACCCTAGAGTTACATCAGAATAGGACCAAATCCATATCTCAGTCCATGGATTCAGTCCGTGGATCAGTTATTTTACTCAGCCTGCATCCACCCCAAACCAAACCATATTTTTTGTAAGCCCAATCCAGTCCAATCCAAGATGGAATCCCAGGCCATTTCAATCCAACCAAAAGGATCTAAATGAGCATCCAGCCCACTTAATCCAAACAGACTCGCTCCACTGGCAGGCCTATTCTGTGGTCGATTTTCAATGATTTTGTGCCCACCCCCACCCACACCCATGCGCCGACACGAGGAATTGATGGGACGCGACCACGCATCTCTTCGGCTGTTCATGCGTGATCTAGAACCGTATGCAGGTGTATCCTGACTCTCTTATACCCCACCTCAATCGGTTTCTTCTTTGTAAATTATGCATGCTTTCGTTTGATCATTTCAAATTTCTTTAGAATTGTTACTTCGTTTTGATTGCTTGCAGCAACTAATTTTGCACCTGCTAATTGAATTGTTCCTCCAATTAATTTGTAGGCCTCGCCAAACATCAATACATATCTCTACATATCTCTCCTCTATGGTTCATGGATGGTATTTATGAAAATTGGTTCATTCTCCTTCTGTATTTCTTGACAAATCTAGGATTTTGTTATATACATGGCTTGAGTGAATAAGGTCTTGTTTGTTTTAGCTTAAGATTAATATAATCTAGATTATTAATCCAGGTTACTATAAGTTGAATTATAATAAACTAGAGTAGAATAAATTATAAGTTGTTTGTTTCTCTGAATTATTGGAGGCATGGATTACTGGATTTGAAAGGCTATAAAGTCTATAATGCCCTCGGCTATTTTGAATGCCTTTTTTATCCTTTGGTCACTGTATATAGCAAATACCTAATTTAAAGTAGATAAAAAATATTGTCATACATTAATAAATAAAAAATCATGAATATTTTATTTGTACAATAAGCTGAACTGAACACCAACTCTTGATCTATTCTAGAGTGGGAGAGAGGAAATAACGATATGGTGAGAGCTGAGAGGTATGGATGGTAAAGATGGGTAATTTCTTTAAGTATCTAAAGACAGTGGGTCTTTAGTCACCCAGTAATCTAAAAATATCATCTTTTTAGAGAAGATTATCAGATTATAGTAATCTAGGTTCTAGATTATTATAACATACCATAATAATCTATCTGTTTATTTCAGATTACTCATAATAATTTAGATTAAAATTTATTTTAGATTACTCATCATAATAATTTAGATTATAATAATTTTAAGCTGAATCGCCTTAATATAACTTAAGAAACTAGCTAGCCTGCAGATGATCAATCTGTGTTTAACTGCTCTGCTCAGGTAGCAGAACGGCTCACTTATGTCTCGCTTTCTTCATTTTTTTAATCCATTTTAATAATGCACATAGCTAGGTAAAGGAGTCTTTGTTGCTTATATATATACACACACTAATATTTCCACCAAAAGATGAATGAATTACAGCGGAGTCGAATGCTTCACGTTTGGAGATGACAACAAGCTTAGGATATTCCCACCAAATTCATATAAATTTAAACCAAAGAACCATATAATCTTAAATGAAGTTCAAGAATGCATCTTGGATAATTTTTTATACCAATACAATAATAAAAGGAAAGAAAAAGGATATATGTTATCAATATTGAATAGTCTCTCTGAATATTTTCACCTAATAAACGGGTTATTAATGTCAGCTAATGAAGATCATGAAATAATCCAACAAAAGTCTATATATGTCGTATTTGATGAAAAGCTCCCGAGGGTCTACATATCTTTTGAAGAAATTGTGGCCCAAAAAATAGATGATAAATTAATGAGAGGAATATCTTGGAAGAAATATAAGGACATTGATGAAGCACTAAGCCAAGCTAAAAAAATATTAGGAATAAATTATTGTCTAGAGCCTGCCGTAAAAGAATATATTTAAAAATGCAAAAAAGCTAAAGGAAAAAAGACTCCAGAAACACCCTTTAAGATGACTATAAAAGAAAAAGGGTTTTCTAAAAAACCCACATACAAGAAATGCCTAACAAAAGAAGTGGATCCATTAGATGGAGAATATAATGATTGAAAGATAATAGAAAAATTTGAAGAAGCTTCCCAACAATTAAAAAAGGAATTAAAGGAAGAAATACTTAAAAGAGCTAAAACAAGAGAAGAGATAGATTAGAAATTTGAACAAATAAAGAAGGCAGTGGATGAGAAATTAGAAGTCTCTTTTTCTGACTTAGACACAATGGATCTTGGTGGCTATGGGCAACCAGATGAATAGATTTATATAACTAAATATGTTTTTCAATATATATTGATAATAAAATATTAAAAATTTGGGCATGAAAGAAGACCACCCATGATGAAAAGAAGGAACCCAGAAGGACACCCTATAAAGCATAAAAAGACAATATAGGGTGCGGTGAATGACATATCTCTGTGAAGAATAAAACTTTTGGCGATGAGGTCTCAACTTTAGCCAGCTCTCGTGAGGCACAGTAGTGAAGAGATAAGCAGGAGGCACAAGCGACGCCACCCCTGACCTCTATAAAAGGAGATGTTGTGTCACGCCCCAAACTAGCCCCGAACAGAGGCCAGGATAAGGCGATCCAAATTAACCTATATACTTGTACCAGTACCAGAAAACAGCGCTGGTACAACAGGAAGATAGAATATCACAACAACAGCGGTCTCTTTATTAAGAGTAGAATTACAACCAAGGTTGGAACTGCGGACAGAACCCGAGTTCACAACAGCATTACAAAAAGGCGGAAGCGGAAAAAGGCGGAGACTGACCCTAAGCCACAAGCAAAGCCTTGGGGAAAGGCCGAAACCCTACTACTGCTCATAGACTGCTTGATCCTGGAAGAACTCTTCTTCAGCAGGGTCCACTTCTTCGTCTTCGAGAACTGGGGGGGTTTAATTATATAGAGCAAGGGTGAGTACGGGGGTACTCAGCAAGTCAAGGGAAATTAAGTGTTTGATGCAAGCTTCAAAGGAGAGCCAGTTATTTTTCACATTCGATTTTAGTTTAAGAAGTTCAGAAACATCTAAGTGAGTGCTTCTCAATGGCACGAACGAGAAAGTGCGTCTCATCCGGCCGGAGCAGTGAAATTGTATCGATTGATTCTTGTCGGCACAAAAGGCTCCCTGCCAATCATTCACCGGCACCGGATGCTCCAACAGCCACAAGTCAAGCACGTTGGAACGAGAGGCTCCCTGCCAATCGTTCACCGACACCGGCTGCTCCAACAGCCTCAAACCAAGCATAGAAGGGATTTCTCACGCCAACAGCAGTTCACAAGGAGTCATCAAAACTACGCTAAGGAATCACCTCACATCCGCCCATGACCGTGGGCACGACTGTTCGAACAGTTATTAATCTCTGCAGAGGGGGTACACTTTACCCACACGACGTTACTAACCCCGAGTCACCCAGCCCATGACTCTCAGCCACGTCTGACGACCTTGAGGCTTTCACGACAAGGCATTTCGAAAGCCGACTCAGGGTCATCTTATGCCAACGGGAGGGGTCCCATGGACCAACACCAGGTTAGGTCCTAGACCATACTGTGCCAGGAAGCCCAGGGGTCCTCCCTGACACTACCCCGGCGAATCCACTTGTCCCTTGGCATCAAGATTTCCCTGGCCTAGCTAGTTACTCAGCCAGGGGCGTCCCATATCACCCATGTGGTCGTACTTGACATATGCTTGGATGATACGTCTCCCGCACCGCGAGTTTTAGAAACTCACTTTATTTTCAAGGCACCGACCCAAGTGTCGGGTTTTCCAAGCATTTTGTAAACCCAAATTTTACCCAGTTGATCATTTTAAATTTGGAGGGGAGTCTCGATATTCGTACGCGAGGTGCGAATACCGAGATCTCACCTGAGGGGTGACAAGGGGTGATAGGGTGATCAATAGTCAAGGAAGGTAAATGCAGCAATTGGGTAGGGCCTGTCGGTTGTATTGCAAACCGAGGCCAAGTGTCAAGTGTAACCTAAAGAATGCATAGTTTGCGGAATCAAAATACTTAATTTTAAATTATAGGTTCAATTGATCAAAGGTGACTTGCCTTGCTCGAGATCTTGAGCTTCTTCCTCGAAATCCGCGCACCGCGGGTCTTCTGGCTCCGAAACTACACACGAAACGCGGCGACTCAACACAATGATAAAAAGAAGCCCTATAAATGACCACTAAGTGTGCCATAAGATAGATCTCGATTTTTGAGGAATTTTGGAAGTTGAACGGAGTCAATCGGACAAACGGTTGAGAAGATATGAATTTCCTAAGGTTAAATGATTTTCTGTCTAAAGAAAAAGGAATTATTAATTTCCTTGAAAAAAGAAAAGAAAGGAGGGGCTTGAATTGGACTTTTATTGCAAGGACGGCCCAAGGCCGAGGAGGAAGGCCGGTGGGCCGGTGGCCGAGTGGCGCGGCCCACGGGCGAGCGCGGGTGCGGCCGAGTTAATCGGGCCGGTGCGCGGGAACAGGCCCAAGGCCGAGTGACGCGAGCGAGGCCGATGGGCCACGGGGAAAGAGGCTGAGGCGGGTGCANCCCACGCGGGCGGCCGGGCCGGTTGGCCGGTGGACCGAGGTCCACCGCGCAGCGCTAGGACGGGACCCACCCGTCAGTGGCTTGGTCCACGCGGACCGAGCGTACGGAGTGAGGAGGGGAAGGCGCCGGCTGGCACTCGCGTGGCGCCGACGTGGCTGCCACGGAGGCCGGCCGGGCGAAAAGGAGAAGGGGACGACCGAGACCGACGGCGGCAACGGCGGGGGGGCCNGGACTCGGGCGGCGCGGCGCGAGCCCGGAGAAGGGAAGGGGGAGCGCCGGAGCGGAGAGGGGAGAGAGAGAGCAAGCCCTCGGCTTGGATCGAAGCGAGGGGGCGCGACGGTGGCGGATTGCGGCGACGGCCGACGCCGGCGGGGAGAAGAGGGAACGGCGCCGGGGAGAGAATGGGGAAGAGGGGCGGCGGCAACGGTGACGCCCGGAGGAGAAGGTCTACGGCTAGCTAGTGCTCTACGCCGAAGGAAGAAAAGGGGGAAGACGGAGGAACGGGGGTTACCGCGGGAGAGGAGCTCGCCGGGGAGGAGGCCGACGGCGCGGGGCGGTTCACGGCTCTGCTCCTGGCCGAGGGAGAGGAGGAAGAAGTGACGGCGCTCGGGGCTCCTTCGGGCGTCCTTGGCGGCGGCGAAGTGGAGGGGAGCTTGGCGGGGGAAGAAACGGCAATGGCGGCCGGAAGAGGGAGTTTTAAAGGGGAGAGCAAGTCGGTTCGGGGGAGGGAAACGGAGGTCGGTTCGCGGAGAGGAGGACAGGCGAGGTCGGTTCGCACGCGGAGGGGACCGGCGCGCGAGGTGCGGCCGAGCGGCGGCAGTGGCGAAAAACGGGGGGGACCGGCGGCGGTCGGGGACAAAGGGCGAAGGGGGAGAAAAAGAAGGCGGCCACCTTGCCCAAACGGGCAAGGGCACGCGGGGAGAGGGGGAGCGCGCGGGAGGACGCGGCTCGGCTCCTTGGCAGCACGCGCGCTCAGCGCAGCGAGGCCGGGCGGAGGCAGGCGACGCAGGGGGGGCAGCCCGGGGCGGCGGCGCAGGGGCGGCCCGGTGACGGTGGCGTCGTCTGGCCGGTCAGCCACGGCGCGCGCGGGCGAGGGGACCAGCGGCGGTGGCGGGACGGAACGGGGGCACCGGTGGGAGACCTCCGGGAAAGAGAGAGAGAAAGAGAGAACAGGAGAGCGAGAGAGGGAAGAGCGGCTGCTCTCTCGCGCGGGCGTGCGCCGCACGTACGCGGCGCGCCCGGCGCGGCAGACTGCGCGGACCGGGCCGGGCGAGCGCGGCCCAGCGGGAGGAGGAAGGGGGGACAGGCCGAGCGAGTGGCCCGAGGGAGAGGGGAGGAAAAGGAAGCAGGCCGAGAGGGACTCGGCCCGAGCAAGGAGGGAGGAAAAGTAGATTTTTCCCGAGAGAGAGAGGAGGAGTTTTAGGGTTCGGATTCGAAATCCGATTTCGCGGTTTTCTCCGGGATTGAGACGAGAGGGGAAACACGAGACCTTGGCACACCACAAGACTCAGCCGAAGAGCAACACTTTCGCAAATAGGATTTTTAGCAATTAGGTTTTCCCGCTAACGCCGCGACAAAACGGGCGTTACATGTTGGCCTTCACTCTGGAGAAACAACAACAAAGACACCATCCAGAGCATAGCTATCAGCATGCTCTCATCCTTCACTCCACCTTTCTTTGTAGTAGTCTTTATAGTCTACCTTGCATAATATATTGAAGCAAGAAATTGTAATATAAAGCCGTGTAAGGTAAGCAGAACTTGTTTGTATCTATCTTCGGGGTTTTCGAAAGGAAAAACCATATGTAAGCCTACCTATTTAATATGAAGTAATTTTCTTTAAGTATCCCTGTCTGTTTATTCTAGACAAATATTTATGCTAGAGACACTATAGGAGAAATCTCTTCGGTTGTTCTCGTTTTTAGCCTGCATCTTGCAGAGGCATCTGGAGAACCTTGTATCCGTAGAGAAGTGTTCCCTTCGGGTGTAACTGTCTGGGGAGACGGTAAATTCTTAGCTAGATCAAATATGACTAGGGTTATCTGAAATTAGTTGCTTCTAAAAAGGCAGATAGGTGAGACATACGGCTAGTATCGAGTAGGACTTTAAAATTTTTGAATCAAGCGTCGGTTGTTTTGGATTCGCCATCCTGCAAAGATTCTAAAAATTTAAGAAAAATTTTTGAGTGAATAGTAACCAAAAAAGAACGGTGAACAGTAATTCAGCATTCATAATTGTGATTCAGCACTAGAAATAGTAGTAAACAGTAAATCAACACTTAGAATAGTTGCACCACTTCAAATATTTAAGCAACACTTAAGACATTTAAGTCTTAATCTAAAAGGTATCTGAAATTGCAGATTACGTTGTATTCCTGTTTGTTTTACCACCAACATATTATTGGTTTCGTTTACTACACAGGAAGTGAAGCGGTGAAGTGTCTATCCATTAGCTAGCTTTCATTGAATAATATATATTGTTGCTCACCAAATAAAATGCACTATATTGTAACTTTGTAAGTCATCATGTATTCATGTGTTACAAATAGTGAAACACCACATTGTTCGTTAGCTTTCGAGCTCGATGTCGCTCCTCATCAAAGGTATGTTGAAATAGGCTACCTATTATTTCTAAAAATATATATATGGATGACATTCTTCACAAAATTTGATCTGGACAATTGTTTCAACTTTCAACTCTTTCTTACTCCCACCTTTCCTAACAGAATGTCTTTTTAGCTGTGAATACAAATTTACATAAAAATTTGTTTTAAGCAAATCCCACAGCAACACGCAGAGGATCGTCAAGTTCTACGGTGAACGCTAACTCGGTTCACTCGAACATGTGTGTTATTTCAGGAAGGAGTCTCTCTCTCTCACTCACTCAAAAAAGGTGACATGGCATAGTGATCTTTTAGGTAGCCCATGGTGTTTAATATATACTTTTGATAAAATGCAAGCAAATGTTCTGTATTACGTGGTCGTTAATGTTAAAATATATTGTTTGTATACATGTTCGTGTGCAAACGGAATCATGGAATGGCGTACACAGCAAGGGTGGATGTAGTATAGGGACATGAGCGTACATCTGTACCCCAAAATTTTGGCCAAAAATACAGTATGTAGCATATGTATTAGATACATCTACCATTAATTATGCCAAAATATGACTTCCTCTGCATACAAACTAGTTATTTAAGCCCACACAAGACTATCATTGTATTGCCGGCTAGCTCCTATAGGCACATCGAGAGCAGAGACCAGTTCCTGTTCGACGAACGCACTCAATTCCGCTGCCACCACGGCTTCATGAGGATCCTGAGTCCTGGCACTCTAAAGGAGAACCAAGCCCACGCATCTGTGCTTTGCATAAGCTGAATGAGATAGTAAGCCTATGCAAGACACTGATAAGCTTTTTGTTAGCTTGCCAGAAACAAGCTTGTCCACAAATTTCAGCTATGTCGAAGGGGTTATGTGACTGAATTTAGACTGTAGAGCAATTCAAAAGTAGAAGGCGGTAGAGTTGAAATCCTTGTGGAGTAGAAGCAAAGGGTAACAATTGTTTGTAACTAGCTCATAGTAATATCTATTTTCTAAGGGGATATAGTACATGTTCTTAACTATTTGTAATTTTTGGAAAATGTGTCTTGTGACATAGTATGAAATGCGAGTACTGTTTTTCTTTTCTCTTCATATTTTACACCTTAAGTTTTTCCTGGAAATAACACTTCGGCAATTTCATACCCCCATTCTTAAATTCCTGCGTCCACCATTGGTACACAGTACAAATAACAGAGATCAGATCCACTAAGTTGCATGTATATATCAAATATGCTTATAATAGCATGAGCTATGATAGACCCAATCCTTTATCTGCCCTCCATTCTCTCGATCATACGTGGGTTCCACATCATAGGCAAATTAAGAGTTGCGTGTATTTGACGTGTGTAAATAAGGGTTCATCACATTAAGTTACCAACGTTAATTAACTTTAGGGTGAATAGTTAATCTAGTTTCTTAAGTTCCACAAAGCCTCAATTTAATCCTCGAGATTTTATTTTATCCACGTAGCTCCTCTAAGTATTAATTTTTGCTTATAAAATCATCATTGAACCTACTTGACGTCCTACAAGGTTAATCCTAGTCAACATTGGGTGTGTTCGGACGGCATTTTACAGCTGCGGCTGTGGCTGCAGCAGTTCCAAATCAGTTTTGAACGGCAGTAGCCACAGTGGCTGCGGCAGCGATGCCGCCAAACAGAGCCATTTGTATTAAAAAATTGTATGTTTTGGCCCTAATTTGTATAGATTAAACAATTAGAGAAAAATGAATAAATGTATTATTGGATTCCTGTTATTTTAACCTATACCCACAAGGGTTGGGCTTTAACGGCTATCATATACATAATTATTTTCATCATACATATATTACTATCCATTACCTATAAGAAAATTTATTGCATGAAAATTTCAATGAAAAACATCATATAATTATTGGATGTATGTCCAAAAGCTGGGTCCATAGGAATATCATCGTAAAGTTTCACCAACTTAAAAGTAAGATATTTTCTTTCATTATTTCTCTTATGTATGTGAATGGAGGGTATTAGGGTCATTTATTCGTAGATATTAATTAGATTTAACCATGTGGCTTTCTAAGTGGCTCCGAAGACAAGTTTAAACTAAACTAAAATTTTAAAGGACTAATATGTACGGATTAAAATGTTAAGGATTAAATTGAGTTTTTTATGAAACTTGAAGCACCAATTTAACTATTCACCCTTAACTTTATCAACCCAAACGGCATATTAGGTTAACACAAAACAAAATACTCGTCAACGTCATTTCACACACGTGAGGTTGTTAGAAAAATCATTAAAAATCGTTTTAAGTCCATTGCTTGAACGGGGATTACGAAATAACGAAAAAGTAAAAATGACCGAGATGCGAGAAAAAAACACCGAGATGCGAGAAAAAACTTTTGTTTAACATTTTCACCTATTTGTTCGTTGCTAATGAAGACTAAGATAAATCTTTTTTTTAACAAACTACTCTCTTCGTTCAGAATATAACAACCTTAAATTGGACACATCTCCATTCTAAAATATACAAACCAAACATGAATTGAACGTATATACAAACCTAAGTTATTACTTTCTTTATTTCAAAATATAACAATGTAGAACCGAATAGAATACATCGTAGTGCTACGAATCTAAACAAATCTAAACAAGACATATCCATATTTGTAGTGCTATCATGTATCTTATCTAATCATAGATTCTCATATTTTAAAACATATGAAGTACGAAGTATATTCTATTTGTGAGGGAGGGAGTAAGATAAGTCAGCATCGGAGACTCAGAAAACGATGCTTCGCTAGAGATGAACTGTACACCTCTTTAAACGTATGTCTTTTCGTGACAACAATTCAATGTTATAAAGTTTGTCGATATAGCAAAATTACGACTAACCTTCATGATCGCTTCAGTTTATCGATCACTCAAGAGTCAAGACACGTTAGATGATGACACATGAATACATGATATTTGTTACCGAGGTCAGCCAGAGACTATATCCTCATGGCTCTAATTATAAATAGTACTCTGCAATCAACATGGCACCTAGTCGCTACGAGTCCATAGTCTCGTCATCATTCTCTCATGTGTGTGTTTAAGCTATATCTTTATCATCATGGTTATATTTAAAAATGAAGTGTAACTATTTGAACATTCTTTAGGGATGAGTGGTCATCCCACTAAGTTTTATATAAAAAATACCATCAATCAATACTTTATTTCCTGAAAAGAATCAATACTTTAGGACGGAGAAGGATGAGATAAAGACAATCCATCTGTTTCAAAATCTAACTATTTTGGAGATTAAATTTGTTTTAAAATATAGTTGTTTCTCCATCTATCCTCCATTACAACCAATCACAAACCTCTCTTATTTGATTTTTTAATCTGATTTCTCTTTCCAACTAATCACAGCATTCTATCATTTTATTTCACCCACTTTTCTTAATTTCCGTGACTTCTTTAATTTCTTTAAAAACCTTTAAAAATACTTACTTTTCAGAACATACTGCTCCGTTGAAAAAAAATTAACTTTTAAAAATAAATCCAAACAAATGATACAGAAGTTGATTTTTTTTTTAAATGGAGGATGTAGGGAGTAGTCAGAAGTGGTTTATTTCACCTGTTTAATTTTATCCTAGTAATCAGTGGCAAACCCCCCAAAATCTATCCTAAGCCGAATGACACTTGTCTAATACATCTGCGTCTAGCGCAGTGCCGAATCCACCATAATTTTGACGATTTGACCTTATCAAAAACTTGTTTTAAGAATAAATCGTGGTAAAAACTTATTTAAAAATAAACCATATCTAAATTTTAACATTTCATCGCCATGCACTTTGATGCTGAGGGGTGTACTGAGCTGGCACATTCTCCACATCAGTAGTAGGTCAGCACCAAGGTAATTGACGCTGATCTCGATACAGACATTTCATATTGTGAAGTAATTGTTGGCGCTGACCTTACAAAAGGTTTAATATGCTTGGTTGGTCAATTGAATTGAAGAACCTATTGTAGCATAGTGGTAAAGCGTTTGTCCTGCCAGCATTTTGTGTAAGGTTCAATTCTTGCTGAGATCAGCGCCAACAATTACTTCACAATATGAGATATCATGTTTTGGTAAAGTGTATACGAGATCGGCGCTAAATACCTTGGCGCTGATGTTGAGATCACGATTTATTTTTAAATAAGTTTTTACCACGATGTATTCTTAAAATAAGTTTTTGCAAATATTATATTGGCGACTGATGTCCTTCTTTCATCGCTTCAATGGAATTGTAATTATTTTTTTCTCCTGCTTAATATAAAGCTTAACCTGGCTTGGTTTAAAAAAAATTGGCGGCCAACGTGGCATAGCTGCTAAATAGTTGTCAGGAGATCAGCTTCAACCGGGCGGCAACCAACCATGGCCACATTGACTCTGTTCCCATGGCTCTTGCTGCTGACCAATTGACCATCGTGTCGCTTGCCGCGGCGGACAGCGGCGACGAGCCCACCGTGTCCGGACAGATTCGCCTAAGCTGCGGCGCGTCTGCCTCTGCCACCGACGGGGACGGCGGGGAGTGGGATGGTGACGCCACAACGACGCGCCCTACATCTTCGGCGCGGCCTTCGGTGTGACCTTCAAGAAGGACAGCAACGTCACCGTCCTGTACAACCCGCCGTCGGCGCCGCCGTACGCCGCGCCGGAGGGCGTGTACGCGATGGCGAGGTCGATGGGCCCGAACGCGCAGATCAACCTCAATTACAACCTCACCTGGATCCTCCCCGTCGACGCAGGCTTCTACTACCTCCTCAGGTTCCACTTCTACGAGATCCAGTACCCGATAACGAAGGTGAACCAGAGATCATTCTTCATCTACATCAACAACCAGACTGCGCAGTCTCAGATGGACGTGGTAGTGTGGAGCGGAGGGATCGGCAGGGCGGTGTACACCGACTACCTCATCGTCACGGTGGGCTCCGGCCAGATGGACCTGTGGGTGGCGCTGCACCCGGACCTCAGCTCGAGGCCGGAGTACTTCGACGCCATACTCAACGGCCTCGAGGTGTTCGAGCTCCACAAGTATGGGATCCACAGCCTTGCCGGGCCCAACCCGCCGATCCCACTGAAGCAGGTAGTCAGCACGGTGGACGGAAGCAGATCGGAGTCCAGGAAGAAGAGCCTCGTCTGCGCCGCCGTTGGGGGTGTGGCCGCCGGTTGCTTCCTTGCGGTGTTGGTTGCCTTCCTCGTCGCGTGGGCTGTTCACAGGAGGCAGAGGAAGGCCGCGGCGGAGAAACCGGCTGATGGGCTTCTTGGCCCAACAAAAGGCTCCGCCCTTTTTGACCAGGTCCAAAAATAAACGGGCCAATTCTTTAAGCCTTTGGTGTGATAATATTATAGGGTATGTATGTTATAGGGTGTGATAATATTATAGTTGGGTTAACATGAAAGAATTATAAATGGGCCCAAAAATGTCACGTACTTTCACAATTTTTTAAGGAGAGAACTACATGTTACGTCCCTTTAACTATAGCATGAGCTCAATATATTTCCCTCAACCCCAATACCGACTATCACACGTCTCTCAACTACCAATACTGATTTAATTTATCTCCCCAAGCAATTTTAATGATAATATTATCTGACGTGACGTTTGCATTATCTTTCTTTTTTTTTAGAATCCTATTTTTATTCTTATACCCATGGAATAGAGAGCGAGTAGGAAAAGAGATGTTACTTTTTTTATTTTTCCGTTAGAAGATAGGCTTTCTTGGAAATAAGAATCATGGAATAATTTTAAATTCCAATGTTTATTTCTATAGTGTAAGAAAAACTAATTGAATCAAATTCATGGATTTACCACGACCTCGGCTGTGATCCCATAGAAAAAAATATGAAATTTTCTATCTTTGAGGCCATTGAAAAAAGGCATTGAACGAGAAAAAATTTGTCCACACATAATCAAAATATCTTATGCCTTTGGAAGTGATATGAAGTGCTCGGAAATGGTTGAAGTAATTGAATAGGAGGATCACTATGGCTGACACTACAGTTAGAAAGAAAAAAAAAACATGAGTCTCACCTGTCAATGATGAATGATCCACTCTCTGTCTCTTTTTTTTTTCTCCGAGGTCTGTATAACTAAAATTGGGCCCTCCTGAAAGAAGTATATCAATGAGCCCAAAAATGTAACATGCTCTTGCAAATTTCATCTCCATTTCTGTGTAGCGTAGCTTTCCTTCTGTCTCAACGGCACGTCAATAAGGTGTGAGCCAGATGTTTGGATTAGGTTGTGTTTGCCTTTCGCTTGTATGGGCGACCAACCAACAGGATGCTAACAAATTTGGCTGGTTTCGGTTCAGCATGCCTCACAAAGTTGGCACTTGCCACAATTCCTGGTGGACCAACCGAAATGCAAAGCCCGGGGCAAAATTTTCCGTGTGGATTCAAGCAAGAAACCTCCTGCATGGTGACAGCATTTGCCTGTGATGTCACAGGCGAATTAGGTCACTTACGGCACCATCACCGAGATCGCATTGTGATCATCCTAGGCAATCAATATTAGTACACGTACATTGGCTGGATTTTCCTGAATAGTCCATAGTACTAGCTCTAGCTCTGTTCAGTAGTGTTTCTGAATTGACTAATCATCGGTGCTCCATGGTAGAAAGTCTTTTTTATTTCCATGGCCCATCAAGCAATCAAGTTCCATGTGACGCTCTTTTACCGTACGAAGCAATCCCGCTTCAGTGAAAATTAGGCAACCTCAAGCAATGGTTTTGGTATGGTCTCGATGTAATTTTGGTGTAACTGAAACTCTATGGCAGTCGGCTTGAATACTGTATGAAAGGAGGACTGTTCAAGTTATACCTTTTTGGATTTTGGTAGTGACATCCTCAAAGTAGGAGAGCTACTCCATTGGAAAGTGTAAGGCTCAACATCATCATGTCAGGACAACTCTAGTAAGATCAGAAAGAGTAAAGTGAACGAAGGGAAAGAAAATGCAGGCAACTCATGCTCATCATAATTTGGGGGAGGGGCACTGAATGCCATGAGGCACGACACAGAGGCAGGAGAAATGGACAATTCATCGCCACAATGCCAAACAAACCAAAGGCTCTGATCCCTTCTCTAGATATGGCACCCAGACTGTGTGGGCGACCATGACGATAGAAATATAACCCATTGAGAAAATCCGCATGCTAAGTGTGCAAGGCAAGCAACACTGCTTGCTTCCTTTGCTTTGGGTTAAAAGGCACGGGCTTGATTGATCTTTTGCACTAACAAAAGGGGCCTTGCCACTTGCCAGGATCGGTGCCAACACTTAACTCTAGTCGGCCGCGTACTCCAATACTCCATGCATGCCTGGATGATCCATCGATCCTGCTATCCCTGACGGAAAAAACAGGGCAGTAGCAGTCACAAGTAGCTCTGAAACTGATTAATTAGTTTCCTTCTAAAATACTCCTGTTAATAGCCTGTCATTACCTGTGATGCTCAACAAGTGACAACTAGTACTGATATTTATTTAATCAGCAGTACAAACATTAGTACCCTATACTCATATCATCACCACTGATGCCTGGTGGGATTAAGAGCTTGATCTGATTAAACGGAGATGTAGCCATGTTTCTACAGATCATTATCAGCAACGCACACGTTGATTTATCATGATGTTAACACTTGCTGAGTTAGGACTTCGAAGTATATTTGTTTTCCTCTTGGATTAGTTTCTCAAATTCTCATGCTGATTGCACGTCATAGGTGCATCTAACGAAGCAAGGACCCACGGTCCGATACGTGCCTCATCATAGAGTTGATAAATACCGGACACGCAAATTAATATTTGGTGCCGCATGGCATTACAGCATTTTGTACAACGAGAGGGTTTGCGCTGCTTTACGTTACCCTGGTACTTCACCCCTTGATCCAACGGCTTTTAATTGGTTATACAGTTTGGTGAAAAGGTACAGCATGAGCATTGCGGTACAGGAGTACGTGCTAGGATGCAGAGTTATTTAGCATGTTCAGGTTTCATGGTAGTCTGCAAATAGAATTACTGTTCATGATCTGATGCAGATTTTTACTGCGGATTTGGTGCTTTGCTCGTACTTAAGTTCACTAACTATCGTACTGACGTACTATTGTACAACAAACTACCGAATCGCAAACAGTTGAGCTGCTGTCTGCTCAACTGTTACGCTAAAATCTGCACGTTGCAGTAGCAGAAATTTCAGGTTGCAAAGAGTTAAAAGTAGAAAAGTTAGAAACCGAGACGTGGATTGGTTTCCAAGGCTGACCTCCACCATTTCTGGGATCTCTCCATCAGAAGAGTGCAAACCCGCCACTATTTACTTCCGGCCTCTGCGTCCGCACCACCACCACGCACTCCAAAGAAACCCGGGGATAAAAGGCGCGAGAGGTCTCATTCCCGGGAGGGTTAAGTTAAACCATTTCCAAGCTAAGGCTAAGCCTCGCCATGGCGTCCACTCTCTCGTCTCCGTCGCCGCCATCTGCCGGTGGAGCTGCCGATCCCATCGCTGGATCCTCCGACGCTGCCTCGTCTTTCCTCCCGTCCCTCCTCATCATCGCCGCTCTTCTTGCCTTCGTGCTACTAGCGTCCGTCTCGATCCACCTACTTCTCAGACTTCTGTCCAGGTCGTCGCCACCGCCGCCGCCGCTCCCGCGGACGCGCCGTGAGGTGCACACCGTCGAGGCGGCGGACGCTTCTTCGGTAAGGAGTAGTGGGGTTTCTGAGGGGAAGAAGGAGGTGGTGGGCGACGAGAAGCAGCGGCTGATCGACTCGCTGCCGCTGTTCACGATGGCGTCATCGCTGGCGGCGCTGCCGAAGAGCTCACCGGACTGCGCCGTCTGCCTGTCGCCGTTCACTCTGGACGCCGAGCTGCGGCTACTCCCGGCGTGCCGCCACGCGTTCCACGCCGCCTGCGTCGACGCGTGGCTCCGCACCACCCCGTCCTGCCCGCTCTGCCGCGCCACCGTCACGCTCCCGCACCCCTCGATCTCCGCCATCCTCGCCGCCGAGCAGCCGCCGCCGCCGGAGCCGAGGAGCAGGGACCGTTCCAGGAGCTTCCGCGTAGAGATGGGCAGCGTCAGCAACCGCAGCGCGTCAACGGCCACCGGCGGCGGCAACGCCCGCCCCACCTACTCGCTCGGCACGTTCGACTACCACATCGACGAGGAGGTCGAGGCCGTCGTCTCCCGCGCCGCCCCCATGACAACCAGGAGCGCCGCCGCGGTCAAGGAAGACAAGCCAGCAGCCGAGCAGTCTCCACCACCTCCCGGCGAGGCGGTGGCCGAAGCGGCGGGCGCGACGCGCGGGTGGCTGCGGGAGTACGTGGACCGGCTGGCCTCCTCGGCGTCATCCCTGTCCTCCTTCTCCGGGCGGTGGAGCTCCCGGTGGAGCCAGAGCTACCAGAACCACCATAGCCACAGGCAGGAAGAGCCGTGGCTGTGGGACGCTGAGGCGGTGAGGATGTCGCCGCCGGGGACGGAGGAGGAGGAGACGGCGTTCATGGTGCTGTACCGGTGGATCGCAGGGGTATAAACGTAATTGCCACAGGAGGGCTTTCGTGTCAAATTGTCATTTTCAGATAGATATAGCCTTCGTCAGGTACTCAGGTGAATGTGAATCCAATGTTTTGGATGCTTCTGTGTTGACTCGGGTACAAATTGGTAGGCGTAAGCAGTTGCAGGCCTCACTTTGCACATAGTTATCCTCGGAGTTCGGATTTTGGAAACCGAGGAGAGCATAATTAGCAGCCAGGGTAGGAAGGAACCGTGCATGCAAAAATTGTTCTTTTCCGTGGACGAGTTTGATGCATCTTTTTTATTTTCCCCACCGATGTAGTCGTAGTTGTTGTGTACTTTGTGTGACTTCATCATGTGTGTCACAACGTGTCAATCAGAGCACCACCATGGAGGCGCCTGGTGAAATGGGAAAGAGTGCCTTTGGCATGTCATGCGTGGCTGTGAAAAGTGAAATCCAATTTCAGAGTTCCGGTGCATCCATATATAATCCAGCTGGTTCGCTGATGCTGCTTACAGTATAAAAGAAACGCCGCTGCTAGCTTGTTTCCATGTGATCTGCTTGCTTGGTGGCAATGCCAGTGCACCGCACGAGCAGCCCGAGTGCGACAGTACGAGCGGCCGATCGAGTATAAATTAAGCGGCAGAAAAGGCCCAAATTTGATCGCTTTCACCCATTTCTCGTGCACACGCCGAGTCGCCGTGTTGACGGCAGTCAATGTGTCAAATCGCCTGCAGCAGCAGCAGCAGCAGCTAGCTACTCTATCTAGCTCGCTGATGTGATTCGGGTCACCAACTCTATCGCCCATGCATGACGAGAGCACAGGTCGCACAGGTCTCCTGCCCTTCAAAGTTCAAACCCCCTGGTGGTCAAAACCACGACACAGGCGTTGCTGCCTTTACGCAACGACGCACAGATAATCCATATCGAGCTGCAGCTGGCCGGCCTGCCTGCCTTTCGATCCGTAGATACGGTTTGGTTTTGGTGCAACGGTTCCAGACGAGCGAATGCACGTTCGATCGAGTGATCGATTAGTTTTACCATCAGAGCTTTTTGTCATTAGCTGCATGCATGCATGCCGATGCTTTGCTTAGCGGTGCCGGATTAGGTAGCGAAAGCCGCATGCGCAACTACGACGTGAGTACAGGGACTCTGATTGTCCGATATATCTCTAGTGCTGTATTTCAACTTTGGTACGGATGGATGCAATTTACTGACGTACGGTGTGAGTGCTGGTGCTGTCGAAACGAGAAGTGCAGACAACGTTTCGGTACAGGTACAGCCTCGTACGTACAATTAATGCCAAGTCACATCTGAGTTCGCTGATGTTCCCGTACATACTGCATGGCTCGATTAGTGTAAGGAAGCATACCCGCTCCATGGCTTTATTATTATTACTATATTTATATGGCTCGTGCAGTTAATTATTTTGGAGATGGTCTCAACATAAAAGCGCTGTGTTGGAATTGTTGAACAACCTACTACTAAATTCTGCTTTGCTGACCATGGAATGTCCTCTGGGCTGGAAGGTAAACAGTAGGCCTACCGGCCTTTGGTCAAAGCCCGAATGCCCAACCCCAGAAGACATTTGGGCCTCATTGGCTAAGCGCTCAGGGGTTCACGGTATGAAATGGCCCATCAGCGTGGGCTAAACGGATCAGGGGCTCGCGGTAGTCAGGACTTAGCCCATGGTGATCTAAGCTTTTCATTACAGAAATATATATTTCTTTTACAAATTTACAACAAATATACTCCTCCCGCCCTTCGGCAGTTTTCTTTTTTAATAAAAACCTCCCAAGTCCCAAGAGGAGGTTCTGATGACGTGACGCGTGCACGAAAGATTGCTATGGTAGAATTTTGCATATAAGCTCTTCCCGTCCTTCCAAATGACGTTTTTTATATGCCACCCACCTAGAGAGTTGGAAAGTCCTATATGTGCTCCTGAGAGAATTACATTTTTTTTTCTCTGGGAGGGCGTGACAAAATATCTGAAATTGCTCATTAGGAGGGTGAGAAGAGGGTTATATGAAAAATACACCACCACAATATCCCATGCCTACGCCAGGTCATCAGAGCTGCCCTCTTGAAGGACGGTTTATGTAACAAAAAACACCCACTGGGTAGAAGGAATATACTTTTGTAAATTTGTAGAAGAAAAATAAAGTTTATAATAGATATGAAATTAAAAAAAATGGAGCTTCCATTTGATAATAATAAATTTCTGGGGTTACCAAATTTTTTATTCGATTAAATGGTTGGATCCATAATTTTCTTCATTTAATGTATTTCAAGCATATCATGTACAGACCAGTTTTGTATTAATTTGTTCAAAAAGTGTTTTACAAAGCTCCCTATGGATCATTGCAATTTTTTGGAGGCAAAGGATTGTAATTGCTAATGTACGTACCTCATTTCTCTGTTCAAGGGGTATAAACTAAAGCAAAGACCCATAAGAGGAAAAAGTGAAAAATAGAGGAATAGAGTTATTAATGCTTGAGAATCCGATATGACATATCCACAATATGTATTTACTGTCTTTTTTCAATAAAGAGGTTTATTAAAAAAATAATTAGGCAAAACATATCTACATCTACTTCATTTATTGTTGTGAAGCCAATAGTGTGCACACACTCCTATATATTCATGCACTCCTCGGCTACATCACAAAAACACACAGCAAACAAATCGAATACACTAAACAAAGCTAGAACCGAAGCTAGAACACCATGGTGCTTCTGAGGGCACTCTCTCCTCTCGTCTTCTCCCTACTCCTCCTCGCCGCATCCACATCCGACGCCTCCATCTTGGAGGAAACCTGCAAGTCGCTCGCCGGTAACCACACGGCCATTAACTACCCCTACTGCGTCAGGTTCTTCCAGGCCAGCAAGGAGAGCGCCACCGCCGACACGCATGGCCTCGCCGCCATCGCCGTGAGGATCACCGGGGCAGCCACCGAGGGCACCGCCAAGCGCATCGCCGCCCTGCGATCCTCGCAGAAGGAGGAGAAGATGCAGGAGTGCCTCCGCATAAGCTCCGATCTGTACGCCTACATGCTGGCCGTTCTCGGCAACGAGGCGAAAGCCGCCGCCTTGGGCGAGGGCTCGCAGCATGCGGCGGCGTTGCCGCCAACGCCCGACGTTGCTCGGTATGTCGCGGATGGTTGCGAGGACAGGTTCCGTGGGAACAAGGAGACCCTGCCGCTGGTTGCGGAGTACGCCGAGTTTAGACAGAGTGCGTCCATTGCTCTCGCATTAATAGAGGCGATATCACCACCGAGTGATCAGTGAATGTATGCTTTTACTCTCGGATTTTGTAAGCCAAACAATGTAGAGGAATAAACATGTCAATTATCAATCTATTGTTTACTCTTATTTTTGGTTATTTTCTATTTTGTTTTTATGACTGAGTTTTGCGTTAAAAAACGGTTATGTTTCTAAAAAACGATGAAGTCATACTTTGCTACTTTGTTTAAAAAATAGTCATTCATCGTCGCATAAGTAGGATAATTATCTTCTTTTCTAATTTGCTTATAAATTAATTGTGTGATTCGACAAAAGTGAGTTAATCTTAAAATATGTTCCGCTAGTTGGTTTTGATCTATTGATTTTAACTACTCCGTTAATCATATTATAAATCGTCAGTTGATCGTGTGTTCGGAAAAAAAAGTGTCAACAATGCTAGTACTTTCGATGCAAAGTATAACAGCCAACAAGTACCTGAGATATACGACATCTGCATCAAAATAAATCCATTTTTCACCCATTTCACATATACCAATACAAACTAAGAAACTAAAATATCTGTATCTTATTAAATCTTAATGTAATTATTTTTACTTTATCCACTCGCAATGCATATATCCAATACTTTCATAAACCTCAATATAATTGCTCAAAAATCAACTTATTATGCGACAAACGGAAGTAACTAGAAATAAACTTCTCCGTAGAGAGTATCTATCACCACTGTTGGCGCTTGCAAGATTTGTGTATCTATGTTATGGCTGCTTTCGTTTGCTAGAGAAAGAGAGAAGATTTCTCTAGTTTTTCACGCTCACGCTACCCGAACTATTAAACGGTACGTTTTTTTGCAAAAAATTATATACAAAAGTTGTTTTAAAAAATCATATTTATTCATTTTTAAATTTAAAATAATTAATACTTAATTAATTATATGCTAATGACTCACCTTATTTTACGTATCTTCTCAATCTCCATCTTTCTCCTTCTCTTTAACACTCCCTATGTCTCTAGTCATATCTATTACGGGCCTTCCGGCCCACCGCCCACGCCATACTGCAAACATCCGTACAACGAAATTTAAGGCCCAGGTGCCAACTATCAGTTCTCCTCTTATTTCACGATTATTAAGCATACTGTGTTTCGTAATAAGAGATTTCAACCATGAATTTGTAAAGGGACCTTTTTGAACTTCCCCCGATTATGACTCTGACAGTTCTACATGTGGTGTCTAAACATTTCGTCATGACATGAAACAATATAGATTAGATTTGGCTCGAAAGGAACAGGGACCCTGTGAGCAGGTGGCTGATCCTAATTTCTGAAGAAGAGCGATCCTGGATCCCGAGCCTCGCGGCAGGTGTGAAGAGACTGCGAGACATCCGCCAACGTCATCCAGGAGATTCTCTTGAATGAATGAATGAATGGTGTAATATCTCCTAATGATTCCAGTGCAATCAAAAGCGTGATCCTCATCTATTGTTCAGAGATTAAGATGACGATACTAGCTTAAGCTAGTATAAAGTAGTTTGATTCTGCCACGAAAAACACACCAAACAAGTACCAAACAGCACAGAGACAAGAAAAAACCATGAAGCTTGTGCAATCGTTCTCTCCTCTCATCACCTTCTCCTTGCTCCTCGTGCTCACCTCCTCCACCACGTCCAAAGCCAACCTTGTGCACGATGCCTGCACGTCCTTCGCGGCTAGCCACGCGGACATCGGCTACGCCTACTGCGTCAGGTTCTTCCAGTCCGACAAGGGCAGCACCACCGCGGACAGGTACGGCCTTGCCGCCATCGCCGTGAAGATCAGCACGGCGTCGGCCATGGGCACCGCCAAGCGCATCGCCGCGCTGCGGGACTCGGAGCGCGACAAGAGGAGGAAGGATTGCCTGAGCTCGTGCGAGGAGGTGTACGACTCCGCCATGGACAGCCTCCGCGAGGCGGCCAAGGGCATCGCGTCGCGCAGCGCCGACGCCCTGCGGGACGCCGTGACCGTGCTCAGCGCCGCGCGGGACGCCCCCGACACGTGCGAGGACGGGTTCCGCGAGCTCTGCCAGTCCTCGCCGCTGGTCGCCGAGGACGAGGAGTTCGGCAAGGAGTCGGCCATCGCTCTCGCTGTCACATCGGCCTTATCGCCGCCGAGGATGACGCGATAAGTGTTACAGCTGCGCATCTGTAATCCTAAATCCTTTCATCAATAAATTACTCTGGAAAATTACAGGACAAAATTACATTTTCTCACTAATTCCATTGTCATATCTTTTCCTTTTTTGGAAGAAACTAGTTGTTGGATTTCGGCACTTTGTACACCTATTCTGAGATCGATGCGGCCATGAGATGCACGTATGATTGTTGTTCTTTTTCAGTGGAACGCTCACTTAATTTTGGATGAGAAAAAACGGCCGCCAAGATTTGCCAACAATTACGGCATATCTTGTGAAGAAATTATGCATTTCAGCTAAAGATTTAATCAGCCAGCATCTTTGCTTAAAAAACAACAATCTCCCTCTCGAATTGGAGCCTTGTAGGCTTCACCAGGCTGTTCCAAGGGAGATTGGCAGCTACCTCGCCCTGTAAATGTCACGTACGTCTCCACGGATCACGACATGACGGCATCAGAGCCAGCGGCGGCGCGAACTTTGGTGATGCAAGTTGTTGGGCTGTTTTGTGCAGGCTTTCGACTTGCCTTACCTGGGCCGGCCTGAATGCACGAATTGGGTTACATTCAGAAAAGGAATCCAAATTCTCTCTGTGCTGGGAAGTAATGATTATTAGTTTTTAAACCTATTTGGCTCTGTTTTTCTACTACATTGTGTGATATTCATAGAAGTTTGGTGTATTGTTGTTTTATCCTTTTTTGTGTGCTTGCCATTCATATGTGCTTTTTCTCATTTCATATTCACACATTGCTGCACCCCACAAATGAGAAGTGTTGGACAAAGCTCTTCACATTTATTCCCTAATCATATGCATATGAGAATCACTCATATTTTATATGCATACATTAAGGGGAGCTTTTCTCACCTCTTGTTATTCAAAAATAATTTATATTCATTCTTTTGTAAGGTTTAACCGTGTTGTCATCAATCACTAAAAAGAGAGAGATTGAAAGTGCATCTAGCCTTAGGGTGTGTTCTTTTGGTGGTGTTGGAAAGAAATTCTCTCCGCACGGAAAACGGAGCGACTCATTAGCACATGATTAATTAAGTATTTGCTAATTTTTTTTGAAAAATAGATTAATATGATTTTTTAAAGCAACTTTCATATAGAAATTTTTTGCAAAAAACATATCGTTTAGCAATTTGAAAAGCGTGTGCGCGGAAAAAGAGATATGTGAGTCAGGAAAGTAAGGTGAAGAACTCACCCAAGTGGGTTTTGGTGATTAATAACAAAACGGTTAAGCGACTAATGATTTTATTGAGATAAGTGCAAGTATTTAGTCCCAGCTTGCTTAGGTGTGAGATAATGTGTAGAGGATACCCTCCAACAACAAATGCAAAGCAGCGAGAGTTCTCGAGGAGTTATTTAAAATTCTTTTCAATTTTTGCTCGAGTCTAGAAAAACCGTACTATTAAGAGGGATACCAAACAGTTGCCTGAGGTGATACAAGTGTTTAGAAGTCATATCCATAGAAGAGAGATTTTTTAGAGTGTTTTCTTTGAATGGCCAAATTCATGGCAGCAAGAGCTAGCCAGAATTTCCTAGCACCCCAGCCCGGAACTTCCTGGCATCGCCGCCGAGCTAAATTTGCCTAAGTGTTGGCCGAAAGTTCCTGGCACCCGTCACGCCCCAAACTGGCCCCGGGCGGAGACCAGGATAGAGCGGTCCAGATTGACCTGTATGCCTGTACCAGTCCCAGGAAATAGCGCTGGTACAACAGGAAGACAGAATACCACAACAGCAGCGGTCTCTTTATTAAGAGTAGGATTACAACCAAGGTTGGAACTGCGGACAGAACCCGAGTTCACAACAGCATTACAAAAAGACGGAAGCGGAAAGCGGAGACTAGCCCTAAGCCACAAGCAAAGCCTTGGGGCAGGCCGAAACCCTACTACTGCTCGAAGTCTGCTTGCTCCTGGAAGAACTCTTCATCTGCAGGGTCCACCTCTTCGTCTTCGAGAACTGGGGGGGGTTTAATTATATAGAGCAAGGGTGAGTACAGGAGTACTCAGCAAGTCAGGGGATTTGAGTGTTTAATGCAAGCTTCAAGGGAAAGCCAGTTATTTTTCACAGATGATTTTAGTTTAAGACTTTCAGAAATATCTAAGTGAGTGCTTCTCGACGGCACGGACGAGAAGTGCGTCTCATCCGGCCGGAGCAGTGAAATTGTATCAATTGAAACTTGTCGGCACGAGAGGCTCCCTGCCAATCGTTCACCGACCCTGGCTGCTCCAACAGCCACAACTCACACACGCCGGTACGAGAGGCTCCCTGCCGATCGTCACCGACTCCGGCTGCTTCAACAGCCACAAGTCAACACGTCGGTACGAGAGGCTCCCTGCCAATCGTCACCGACTCCGGCTGCTTCAACAGCCTTAAACCAAGCACAGAACGGAAAACCTCACACCAGCAGCAGTTCACAAGGTGTTCAATAAATCTACGCTAAGGAATCACCTCACATCCGCCCATGACCGTGGGCACGGCTGTTCGAACAGTTGTTAACCTCTGCAGAGGGGGTACACTTTACCCACACGACGTTACTAACCCCGAATCACCTAGCCCGCGACCCTCGGTCACGTCTGGCGACCTTAAGGCTTTCACGACAAGGCATTTCGAAAGCCGACTCAGGGTCATCTTATGCCAACGGGAGGGGTCCCACGGACCAACACCAGGTTAGGTCCCAGACCATACTGTGCCAGGAAGCCCAGGGGTCCTCCCCGACACCACCCCGGCGAATCCACTTGTCCCTTGGCATCAAGATTTCCCTGGCCTAGCTAATTACTCAGCCAGGGGCGTCCCATATCACCCATGTGGTCGTACTTGACATATGCTTGGATGTAATTCCCAAGGAATCGGTCCTTAGAGCGAGAACGGGCAGACCGTACCTCCAGTACGTCTCCCGTACCGCGAGTTTTAGAAACTCACTTTAGTTTTCAAGGCACCGACCCAAGTGTCGGGTTTTCCAAGCATTTTGTAAACTCAAGTTTTACCCAGGTGATCAATTTTAAGTTTGAGGGGAGTCTCGATATTCGTACGCGAGGTACGGATACCGAGGCATCACCTGAGGGGTGACAAAGGTGTTAGGGTATTCAATATCAAGGAAGGTGAATGCAGCAAATGGGTAGGGCCTGCCGGTTGTATTGCAAACCGAGGCCAAGTGTCAAGTGTAACCTAAGTAATGCATAGTTTGCGAAATTAAAATACTTAATTTAAATTATAGGTTCAATTGATCAAAGGTGACTTGCCTTGCTCGAGATCTTGAGCTTCTTCCTCGAAATCCGCGCACTGCGGGTCTTCGGGCTCCGAGACTACACGCGAAACGAGACGACTCAACAAAGCGATAAAAAGAAGCCCTATTAAAGACCACTAAGCGTGCCATTGGATAGATCTCGACTTTTGGGAAATTTTGGAAGTGGAACGGAGTTAAACGGACGAACGGTTGAAAAGATACGAATTTCCGAAGATTAAAGGATTTTCTGGAAGAAAGAAAAGGAATTAATAATCAATTAATAATTCCCTGGAAAAGAAAAGAAGGAGGGGCTGAAATTAGACTTTAATTTGGGAGTTTAGGCGCAGCCCAAAGAAGGATCGGGCGCTACCGAGCCACGTGGGCCGGCGCGCGGGTGAAGTTGGCCCGCGACCGGGCGAGGCGCGCGTGCGGGGCAATTGGGCCGGTGGCGAGGCATGGCCCAGAAGGAGGAAGCGGGCGCGGCCAAGGGAAACGGGCCAGCGCGCGAGAAGGCGGCCCAAGGCCGAGCGGGGCACAGCCCACGGGCGACGTGGCGCGGGAAAAAGGCCGGACGGCCCGGCCGGCGAGGCGCGGCCCAAACCGAGGGACACGGCCTGGTCCGAGCGGCGCGCGGCCTGGTCCGGTCAACGGCCGACGAGCCGGACCAAGGGACTCGGGCCGATGGCCCAGGGAGAAAATGAGGCCGGGTGGCCGATGCGGGAGCGAGGCTGAGCGGCCGATGCGGGCACGGGCCGACTGGGCCGAGTGAGGGGGAAGGGGGCCGATGGGCCGGTGCAGGCCGCGGCCTACGCAGGTGGCCGATCCGGTGGACCGCGACCACCACGCGGGTGCTAGGGCGGGGCCCGCCTGGCAGCGGCGCGGTCTACGCAGACCGGGTGCACGGAGGGGAAGGAAGGGGGTGCGTCGGCTGGCGCTTGCGTGGCGCCTGCGTGGCAGCCACGTAGGCCGGCCGGGCAAGAAAAGGGGGAAGGGCGCCGGGCGACGGCGGCGACGGCGGAGAGGGCGTTCCGGGCGGTGCGGTGCGAGGCCGGCGACGGGGATTGGCGCCGGAGCAAGAGAGGAGCGAGGGGATCCGATCCGTTGGCTCGGATCGAGCCGCGGGGGAGCGACGGCGGCGGATTGGGGCGGCGGACGACGTCGGCGAGGGGAAGGGAAACACGGCGCCAGGCGAAGAGAGGGACGGCAGCCATGGCGGCGGCCGGAGAGGGGTTCTAAGCGGCCTAAAACACGAGGGGGGGGAGGGGAAGGTGGAGAGGAGAGAGGGATTTACCGCGGCGGGGCGGTGAGCCGGGGAAGATGGCGACGACGCGGGCGGTGGCGCGGGCCCGGCCGAGGGAGAGGGCGGGCGAGACGGCGCCCGGGGTTCCCTCCGGTGTCCTTGGTGCGGCGGCGAGCGGCACGGACGACGGCGGCAGCGACACGGACGGCGGCGGCAGCGGCACGGTGGAGGAGGGGTGTTTGGCGAAAGGGAGCGGCAATGGCGGCCCGGCGGAGGGGGGAGGGTTTTGTAGGGCGGCTAGGTCGGTTTGGGGTGGGGGAATGTCGGTTTGGCGCGGCGAGGGGACCGGCGCAAGCGGACAAGCCGGCGCGGCCGGGTGACATCGGCGCCGGTCGAAAAAGGGGAAAAGGGCAAGGGGAAAAGGGTTCTTGCCCCCTTGCCGAAACGGGAAGGTGGAGGCTGCGAGAGAGAGAGAAAACGGGGGGGAAAGGGGAGCCGCGGCTCTCCTCTGGGCAGCGCGCGCGAAGAGGCTGCGGGGCCGGGCTGACGCCGGCGCTTGGCGCGGCGCGGGGGCAGCGGCGCAGGGGCAGTGGCGCTGGGGCCCCGGGCTGACGACGGCGGCGGTCGTGGCGGTCGGCCACGACGCGTGTGGGCGCGGGCCACTGGCGGGAACGGGAACGGAGGGCGCCGGCGGGAGAGAGCTCCGGGAGAGAGAGAGGGGAAAGGGAGAAGGGGAAAAAGATCGGGAGAGAGAGAAAAGAGAGCAGAGTGCTCTCCCTCACTCTCGGCTCGGCGCGGACGGCGCACGCGCGGCGCACGTGCCCAGCGCGTGCGGGCCGGCGGCCTGGCACGGCCCAGCGGGGGAAAAAGGCCGCAGGAGAGGGGGCGGTTGGGCCGAGCGACGGCCCGAAAAGGGAGGAGAGGGGACTGGGCCGGCCACGGCCCAGGGGGGAAAAAAGAGAGAAGGGAACGGGCCGAGAAGGGGAGTCGGCTAGGGACAAGGGACGTAAAACAGACTTTTTCTGAGGGTTTGATTTTGGGAGGATTAGGGCTCGGATTCGAAATCCGATTTCGCGGTTTTCTCCGGGATTGAAGTGAGAGGGGAGACACGAGACCTTGGCACACGACAAGACTTAACCGAAGAGCAAATTTTCGCAATTAGGGTTTTTAGCAGATTAGTTTTCCCGCTAACGCCATGACAAAACGGGCGTTACAGCACCCTGGCCTAGAACCTCCTAGCACCTTTCCAGTTCAAAAATGTGAGTAACGGCTACACGACGTTATTGCAAGCCTATATATTCCCCACACACCCCACATCTCACTTTTGGCAATTCTACTTTCGTTTTTTCCATCTTCTAGCTTCTCCCATAGTGTTCTTGCCCTCCTTCACATTATTCTTGAGCCTCCCAAGTGAGATTGAGTGAGAATTGAGGGTGGTGGTGAGGATTGGTGATGTTGAGAAGGTTAGGATGACTTGAGCACTTGAAGATCTTCGTGGGCAGCTGTTTGGTGCTTGTTACTCTCGGAGGACATCCTCCTAGACGGATAGGCGTTGCCCGCGAGCATTCAAAAGTGTGTAGATTGCGCGGGAAAGTTTGTGAAGGTTTTCCTCACCTCCGCAAGGAAAAGAGGTAATTTGAGTGAAATTCCGAGCTGAGCCTTTGGAGGTTATCTTGGTAGAGTAATTCTCATCTGTGATGTTCACTGGGGATTCAAGTTGGGGATCTTAGTGGTCACTTGAATCCTAGTGAAGGACCTAGGGATGTTGAACTAAAATTGAGGACTTCCTCCTAGGGTTTTGCTTGGTGAGGCAAGGGGTTAATCGAGACTCAGCTCTTCGGAGTTCCTCAACGAAGAGTAGGATTCTTGTAATCTGAACTTTAGGAAAAAAACCCTTGTCCTTCTCTTGTGTATGAATTGTGTTTTTTTGTGTTGATCAGTTTCGTGTTGATTTACTTCGTCTCCTGCACTAGGACAAGTCTTAGGTTTCTCTGAGAATCGAGACTTAAGTCTCAAAGTGCTAGAACACCGGAAGTTCCTGAGCCAAACACCGAAAGTTCCTGACAGCTTTTGTTGCCAGGAAGTTCCGGGGTTCTTGTCAGGAAGTTCTGGGTCCTGTTGAATTTAACCGCTGTGATTGAAGAAATTTTCAGGAACGCCTATTCACCCCCCTTCAGGCGACATCTATGGGCTTTCAATTGGTATCAGAGCCTAAGCTCTTGATAAGCTTTACCGCTTTGAGTTAATCCAACATGTCGGGTGTTGAACCTAGAGAGGACGAGGATCCCTCCAGAGAAAAATCACCATCCAAGCATGGAACGCCTCACAAGAGTAATGATATATCTTTTGATTACAACAAAATTAACTTTCCCTCTCACAACTTTCTCTCCGTGCCTGCCGGGCGTGCACCCCGTTTTGATGGGACTCACTTTGCCGCTTGGAGACACAAGATAAAATTGCATCTAATATCTTTGCATCCAAGTATTTGGAAGGTTGTATGCACAGGAATTGATGTACCCTCGGAGGATATTAAACTCACTTCGGAGCAAGAGCAAAGTGTTAACCACGACGCTCAAGCCGCCAATGCAATCCTCTCTGCATGGAGATGTCAAATGTAGTCGATGGCTAGTGTAATCTTCTTCCTCGAATATGAACTCGGCGAGATTGAAGGTAGCCCTAGATTCCTCATGTTGGCCTTTGTGGCTCTAGATTGGGTCTGTCTAGGCTTGTATTCTGACCTGGCGTGTGTTGGTCTCCCCCCTCTCCTCCTAAGGTTCTTATATTTATACCCTCAGATGTCCCTTTGTCCAAGAAGAACTAGGGAGACAAGTATGGATACGATCCGAATAGTCCTTTTAGTGTTCGAGTAGAACTTCGTTTCTCCATCCTTATCTGGAACACCTTCTATTCTGGGATGATAATTTATTTCTTTATTTGTTGTATTTTCTTAATCAAAGGATACCTTCTCGTATACTATTAGGTATATGGTATTTTCGTATACCACGAACCCATGTATAGGAAGTATGCCAATTAGCAATATACGGAATTAGTGAAACCGAATCATTTCACTTATGCCTGTTTTGACGAATTCTAATTCTCAATTCTCTCTCACTTGCCATCAGACTATAGTAGCTTTCATTTTCTTTTTGTTTTTGTTTCACTCGATTACATTGTTAGGTCTACGTATTTTCACAAGTAATTTTTTTAATCCTAATGGCATGTCATGTATAAGGTATGCTCACGTGGATAGTTAGATGAACATATGACTCATTTAACTCACATTAGTGACTCAAATGTGTATTTTGAAAGTATAATGACATATATAACACACCTAAACAAGTTAAATAACCCTCCATACATTTTACTAAAAAAAATGAGGCAAGGGCGCCTCGCCACAACTTATGCTTAGTGAGGAGAAGTGAAGAGCAAGAAAGGAGAGCATTTCAGCTAGGCTTGTTAGCACATACTTTCTCTGTCCCAGAAAAATCCAACCTGGATGGGGATGTGACTCATTTTCCAAATTCGTTGTACTAGGATGAGTCACATCTTCATTTAGATTGAGTTTTTTTGAGACGGAGAGAGTAAGGTAGTGCAAGCCAGACAAAGGGGAGCATGTGAGGGTGAGGACGAGCGGGCAGCGGTGTGAGGGTTTTATCCAAGCTTCACAAGGAGAGAGGGAGAGGAGAGATGGTATCTCTACTGTAGCCGTATAAATCTTGATGTGGTCTTGGCCATTCAGAAATGATTGAAATTTGTAGGCATCTTAGTGTGACCAAAACTATACATCAAAATTGATTTTGCAGTTCTTGAGATACCGGAAGGTATGTAAAAATTTGTATCTCTTGATACCTTCAGTATTATAAGATAAAAAGTCTACATTAAAAATTTTGGTACCCCTAATGCAACTCAATAATGGTAAAATTTCCCATACACCAAAAAAAAACCAACCACATCAACCTATGGCCCATGTCATACTGAAAAGAGGATTTTGGCCCACCTGTCGTGGAAAGCTAAAGATTCGGCCCATGCATAATAAGACGAGACAAATGTGGACAATGTCAACGTGCACAACTTTCCGCCGCTTGAATTACAACTTTCCGCTATCACGGTGCGCTTGGAAGGCCCTGCAGCGGCACGTAAAGGCGGCAAATCAGACATGATGCTCATTAGCTCAGCTCGTGTATCGCGCTTTAACCTGCAGAGCACGCGTAGGAGGGGGCCCGGAAACCATGGAAACCCGCAAAACGCTGCATCTGCATGCTGCTGCAAAGCAGAAAACCCCCCGAAGTGAGCGCGTGGCGCGGCGGTGAAACAAACGGGCGGACAGGGGGAAACTTTTTTAAACACTCGGGTGGACGTTCACCCGTTTTTTGCATGTCAACTAAATGGCTATGAAAAAAATTTAAAAAAATTTGACAAGATAAACTAATATGTAATATATTACTTCAGAAACATGCAAGTTCAAATTCAACTTCTACAAATTATAACAAAAATAACAAATTTGACTGTGAATATACATATACTAGTGAGATTTTAATTTGTTTTTTGGTTACAACTTGTAATTCAACTTGTACCAGTCAAGTTTAAACTTGTATATTTATGAAGTGATATATTACATATTAATCTATTTTATCATTTTTTTTGAAATTTCTTCATAACCATTATTATGCAAACGGGTGGATGTCCACCGAGAGATTAGAATTCATCTCCGGCAGACCGGTTCTTCTTCTCCCGCTGGTCTCCGGCCCCTCCCTCTCGAACACCTCTGCATGCCCATGCATGCCCTCTTGTTCTCTCCACCGCCAAACATGAGCCCCCGTAATTCTCCTTTGCCATCACACCTCACGCTCCTCTCACCTCCTCCATCTCGTCTTCCTCCTCGTTCTCGTCTTCCTCCTCCTGTCCTGAATCTCACAGAGTGGCAGTTCCTCGAATAAAAAAATGGCGGACAGTAACGCCGGCGGCAATAACAGTAGTGGTGCCGCGAACAACGCCGAGGTCCAGATACCGATCCCAGGTCAGTCGTCAGTCTAGTCCGCTCTGGTCGCTGTTATTTTTCCATTTCATCTTATTTCATGAAGGGTTGGGTGAAAAAAAAAAGAGAGGCGAGCTATGCTTTTGCGTTCCAATCGTGCTGGTGCTGGATTATTCTTCTTGCTGGCATCCGCTCTAGAGAATAACCATTGAAGAATTACCGGAATCAGCGCGCGTGGCGCGGTGAGATTTTCTACTGTACAGTAACGGAACATGCTGCATGCATATTGCATACTCTATTGTCTTCGTCATTCTGCCATTTGGACGCGTGCATCGGAGTAGTTTTGCAGGGATCCGTGAACGCTCGTGCGAATTGACCATTCTGTTGGTACATTGGGGAAATTTTTAGGGATGATCTATTTTTTAGCCTTTGTGAGTACGATTTGTTACACTTAAACTCTGTTGCTCTTATGTGGACCTCTATCGCATCATGTTCAGATACTTCCCCCAACTGATGAAATGTAAAGCATCATTAAAAAAAATTTAGCTAGTGCTACTTTTTACTTGTTACGTTCAGTACTAACTTTCATAATCTTGATTGCAACCATAGGGCCATCCAAGGCTGAAGGTGCAGCAGCTCCGGAAACACCGGGCAAGCCTCTGCGATGGTGGGTGATGGTGTCAGTGGACGTCTTCTTCCTCATTGCCGGTCAGACATCGGCGACACTGCTCGGCAGATACTACTACACCCAAGGCGGCCGCAGCAAGTGGATATCGGCGTTCGTGCAGACAGCCGGCTTCCCGATACTGTTCTTCTCCCTCTTCTTCTTCCCCTCCAAGTCACCGTCCTCCTGCACCAACACTCCCATGGCCAAGCTCGCCGTGATATACATCGTCCTGGGTCTCATCATAGCCGCCGACGACATGATGTACTCCAGTGGCCTCAAGTATCTCCCCGCTTCGACCTACTCGCTCATCTGTGCCAGTCAGCTCGCGTTCAATGTCGTCTTCTCGTACGTGCTCAACTCCCAGAAGGTCACTCCTCTGATATTCAACTCCGTCGTGCTGCTCACGCTGTCCGCTTCGCTCCTCGGAGTCAGCAAAGAGTCTCAGGGGGTCACCGGCGTCTCGGGAGGAAAGTATCTGCTCGGTTTCGTTCTGACGCTGGGAGCGTCGTGCGCCTACTCGCTGATCCTCGCACTGATGCAGCTCACGTTCGAGACCATCATCAAGAAGCACACCTTCTCGGCCGTCCTCAACATGCAGATCTACACGGCGCTCGTGGCGACCTTCGCCTCGGTGATCGGGCTGTTCGCGAGCGGCGAGTGGAGGTCGCTGAGGGGGGAGATGAACGCGTTCAGGTCGGGGCAGTTCTCCTACCTGATGACGCTGGTGTGGGCGGCCGTGTCGTGGCAGGTGGCCAGCATCGGGGTTCTTGGCCTCGTCTTCGAGGTGTCGGCGCTGTTCTCCAACGTGATCAGCACGGTGTCACTGCCGGTCATCCCGTTCTTCGCGGTGATGGTGTTCCACGACAGGATGAACGGGGTGAAGATCGTGGCCATGCTGATTGCCATCTGGGGATTTGTTTCGTATCTATTCCAGCACTATCTTGATGGCAAGAAAGCGAAGAAGGCTTCATCAGGTGATAGTGCGCAGGGGTGATCAGATTAGATGTGGTGGCCACCGTGATATTGTCGTGGTAGAGATTGATTGCTCTCCGCCAATAATCTTAGCTAGTTTTGTTGGCTGCGAGGTACTAGATGTTCGTTACTTATATTATGTTGCAGGTTGTTCGTCAGATAAAAACTAGTACCTTTGTTTTTTGTGCTGTCAACGTGTTCAAATGTACAATTTTACTGGATTATTAGTAGTTTTCTTGTTCATTTCTTCATGTGCGTTTGTGTAAGGATATGATGCATAATTGTATATCACGAAATAATAAAAGTAGCACTGGAGTACTATTAAAGAACTCTTTATTTGCTTCGTCCTGTCTTATATCAGGTTGAACTTGGTGGCTAGTGTGCACGAATAATTTGGTACTATTTCTGTCTTGGAAAAAAAATCTGATTAATACAGCTGAACCTGACACTTCGGCAGAATCTTGGGTGAAGAACAATAATTGGCTATTTTGTACTCTTTCGTCAAACTGGACATAAGATTGATTCCGTCTGGATGCAGCGATCGACGTTGTCCTCACTTGGAAAATTTTTGCATTGCGCGCATTGGATCTTCCAAGAGGCACGACGTAAACATTGACTCGCCAGAGTAGTTTTCAAACGTTTGACGGCAAAATTAGCCCCTAGTGCATGCGCTATCAACCCTTTTATCATTGATTGATGACGACTCCAAGTTGGCAAGTTCTAGCCTTCCACTGCTGCTGGACGAGTGGACGACGAGCACTAGGCGCATCTTGTTGTTTATCCTTTTTCTGAACCTCACAATGAGCGATGCTACTGAAATTCAGCTGCAGATTACAGGTCTCTCTCGGTCATGAACTACCAAATCGATCACAGTTTCGAATGAGGTGTGATGGGAGATCGATCGAAACTAGTTTACACTGATGAGACCAATGATTCGTATATGCAGGTGTCCGAGGCCAAGAAGACGTGGTAGTCGAGTATGACAAGGTGTCTCGAGAAGATGCAACTGCGGCGGCGGCGGCGGCGGCGGCGCCGCCTGTGTCCAGCAAGCGGCTGCGGTGGTGGGCGGTGGTCCTTGGCAACATCGTGTTCGTCCTCGGCGGGCAGGGCGTCGCCACGCTCCTCGGGAGGATATACTACGACCAGGGCGGCGGCAGCTTGTGGCTGGCGACGGTGGTGCAGTCCTGCGGCGCGCCGCTCGTCGTCCCGCTGCTCCTCTGCTTCCGGCTGCCGGAGTCCTCCCCGGTGGCACGGCCGCCGCTGCTCAAGATCGCCGCCATCTACGCCGGACTGGGCATCCTCCTCGCCGGCGACAACCTGATGTACTCCTACGCGCTCCTCTACCTGCCGCTGTCGACGTACTCCCTTGTCTGCGCCACCCAGCTCTGCTTCAACGCCGTCTTCTCCTACTTCCTCAACAAGGAGAAGTTCACCGTGCTCGTGCTCAACTCCGTCGTGCTGCTCACCTTCTCCGCCGCGCTCGTCGGCGTGAGCCACTCCTCGGAGGAGACCAAGAGTAGCGTCCCGGAGGGCAAGTTCGCGCTGGGGTTCGTCCTGGCGCTGGCGGCGTCGGCGGCGTTCGCCCTGATCCTGTCCCTGATGCAGCTTACGTTCGACACGGTGCTCAGGAGCAACGAGGCCCACGCCGTGCTGGAGCTGCAGCTCTGGAGCAACGCCGCCGCGTCGTGCGTGTCGGTGGCCGGGCTGTTCATATCCGGGGAGTGGACCGCCCTGACGGCGGAGATGGATGGGTACAAGAAGGGCAAGGTGGCCTACGGGATGACGCTGGCGTGGACGGCCATCTCGTGGCAGCTCGCCACGATGGGCATGGTGGGGCTTGTCGCGACGGTGTCGTCGCTGTTCACGAACGTGATCAGCACGGTGGGGATGCCGCTGTCGCCGGTCATGGCGGTGATCTTCCTCGGCGACCGGATGGACGGCGCCAAGGTGGTAGCCATGCTCATTGGCATCTGGGGATTCTTGTCCTTCGTTTACCAGCACTACCTCGATGACGCCAAGAGCAAGAACACAGCTGCGTCAGCTGACGACACTGACACTGCAGAAGCAAAAACTCTCTGAAGCCTGATACCCAGGGTGAATTTTACTGTGCTTGAACCTTTTCTTTTCACGGAATCAAATTGAAAATTTGGAATACTAGTCTTATCCTCCTAGGAATAATGGGATCAATCAGAGCAACCGCAGAATAACAGGAATTCAAAAACATTACAGAATTGAGGAAGATTGCATCTTCAGTTTCTGAAAACGACAGTGTTAGTTGTCGGTAGTACTGAACAGCAGAGGGTGGTAAAGACTGTTTCGTTTGTTTCTCCGTGTGACGACAGATGAAATCTTACGGGATTACAGAGTAAAATAGTTTAACGATGCCTCTCTGTCTAGATTTGAACGACTGATGTTGCCGACTTTTTTTTGCTGTGAGTTAAAAAAATCTTTTGCCGAGATGATGTCGCTGCCGACTTGACATTAGCAATCAAAACGTCCATAGGATTGGTCGAATATACCCAGATTTTTTTCTTCCCTACTAAGCCAAAAGATAAACCCAGATTCTCAGTGTAATAGTCCGACTAACGCGAATGCGACCGATTACGATTGGTGCCAGCAGCACTGCTCGTGCTCGGCGTGCAACGATGCTGACAAGCAAAAACTGTACTACTGGATATGCTCTGAATCTCATGTAAGATGGCGTGTATGGTAACTTGGTCCGTCCGACTAGCTGCAACGGGGGGGGGGGGGGGGGGGGGGGGGGTGAGATAAACTAGTCAAACTGCCTCTTTTCCGTATCTGATCGCTACTGGTATCATGAACCTGACGTAGAAACATCACAGTTGTACAGTACTAGTCTTTATCGACATCATGATGCAAATTGGAAGAACGTCCGTTTCATGGTTGGGGGAAATATCTATCTGCAGCCTGCCGATCCCTCGTCAGCTCCCGCACTCGTTGTCGATTTCTAACTTGTTGAGTTCGTTCCATGTCCCAATATGCTGCTGCTCCGGTGTATCTATCTCAGACGGTCCATGTCCCGGCATGGACCATCTGCACTGCTGCACTGCACATGGCTGGTTATGTGAGTAAAAAACCATGTTGTTACCAGTACTACTAGTAGATTGATCGAGTGATGCAGCACAAAAGCATAGTACTGGTAGTAGCATACTCTGTGCTGCACTGCTGCATCACCAGGTGCCCAGTTTTTCTTGCATGCGGGTCCTTATGCAAGAATGCGCTTCAATCATAGACAGCGAAAAATGGACCAAATGATGCATGATGGGGCTGAGTGAGTGACTGAGTAAAACGTGTGAGCCATGATTATTCAAACATGTATCCTGAATCTCCATTAACTTATCATCTAGTCCTGAATTTTGTCCTCTTTCGGGACAGGGTCCATGTGCCATGAGCCCATGACCCACCGAAGAGAAAAAGAAATACCCCTCATTTCGTTCTAAAATGTAAGAATTTTAAAATTATTAATATATTTTTTAAAAAATATAGGTAAAGTTAAATAGGAAATTGTTATTATTGATTAAAAAAAATATACATATATTAAATAAAAATGGTTGTGATTGATTAAAGAAAGAAAGTGAATGAAGAAGTTAATACATTTTGAGATAAATTTTAAATGATAGAAATTGTTATATTTTCACATGAAGCGAGTATCATCCAACCGTTCCGGAAGTAGATGTCGCTTTGCTACATTAAACAATTAGGTCGAGTCCTTATATATGCCACTAGGGAGCCATGAGTCCATTCTGCGTTAGGAAGGCTAATGAAGATGTGAAGTAGAAGCAGTAGCAGACACCCTCTCTATCTTGCTCTTGAGTTTCAGTCTCCAATATGGCGCATGCTCAAGAAATTCAGCTCCAAATCAGAGGTGCTTCCATTGTTCCTCACCATCTTTACTTCCCTCTCGCTTTTCTTCCTTTCTGGAGCTTATTCTCGTGACAGTGATTTTAATGGCTCTCGGTTGTGCAAATAGCTTTCGTTTTCTCGATGTTTGGTTGGTGTGATTTTGCCTTCCGCTCTAATGAAGTTTGGAGTTTTGCGAGTGAAATGGACGAGAAAGATAGCTGTATCCTATGATCAATTTCTGGCGTTTGGTAATCTAGATGGTATATGCGTCTGAAATGTCCAGCTTAGTTTGTTCTTGCTATGGCTCACTGGCAGCCGTCCTCAGCCAGCAAGACAGAGTAACAGGCTAACAGCGAACAAACAGACATCGAGATCATCTCTCTCGCGTTCTTCTTTTTGTTAGGATTTATTTTAGGAGTTTCTTCAAGCTTGGGCGAGCTAACCGCTCACAAAGAGGAAGAACATGTGCTCAATAGAAACAGATAGTTTTTCGGTTTCCAAACAGAGAAATACTAGTAGCAATCATTGGAGGAATAAATAAAAAATACAGAGAAAGTGGGAAACATCACTTCTCCATGCATGGGCCCTATTATCTTCTTCTTTCTTTCTTTCTTTCTTTCTTTCTTTTTTTGGAGGGCACTCTTATCTTCATACTAGTAGTGTGACTAGTTCATTGAATTCAACACAAGTAAGAGCAGAGTAGAAGTAAGCAGGCTTACCAACAACACATTACACATAGGCACGGTCCAAAGGCCACACACACATGGAATAGCTATGTTTATCGCGTTATATTTGCAAAAAAAAAACACATTCGAATATTTTTATACGTAAATGACATACATTTACTTTCAAACTTACACGTTTTTTTCAGTACGCACTATATAAAAGTAGTATATAAAACTAGACCGTGCCACTCCAGTTCCTTGTGGTATTTGTACCTCTTTTTTTTGCAAATATTCTTTCAAAAAATGGAGAATTATCAGATGAGAAATGATAAGGTTGATCTTTTCCATTGCTTGCATTTTGTTTGAGAAGTAAGCTTACTGATGAGGGAAATTTTACCATCTTTGAAAAAGTATCTCAAGGTACCAACATTTTACACTAAAAAAATTTTAGTACCTCGAGATACTTAATGCCTAGAGATATCATATTTTTATACTAGAAAATACGATACCTCTCGGTATCTTTTGATAAAATTGTTCTACTGATGACGGTGACACTAAACAGACATGTCTTTTGTTTGCAAAGGTATGCCAGAACAAGAGCCTGGCCATGGCGAGAACGGCTCTGGACCGAAAGCCGCCGCGCCTGAGTCAACGAGAGGCGGCGCGCGGTGGTGGCTGACGGTGCCGGCGGACATGTTCACGGTGCTCTGCGGCCAGACCGTGGCCACCCTCCTCGGCCGCCTGTACTACAACTCCGGCGGCAACAGCAAGTGGATGGCCACGCTCACACAGTCCGCCGGCTCGCCGCTGCTCGCCATCCTTCTCTTCTTCACTCCGCCGCCCGCCGCCGATGAGCCCAGGCCGACGGTGTCCAAGATGGTGCCCATCTACGTCGGCCTCGGGATCATCATCGGCTTCGACAACCTGATGTACTCGTACGCGCTGCAGTACCTGCCGGTGTCCACCTTCTCGCTCGTGGCCGCGACGCAGCTCGGCTTCAACTCTGTCACCTCCAGGCTCATCAACGCGCAGCGGTTCACGGTGCTGATCGCCAACTCCGTCGTCGTGCTCACCTTCTCCGCGGCGCTGCTCGGCATCGGGGCCTCCTCCGATGAGACCTCCAGCAGCGTGCCGAGGGGCAAGTACCCCGCCGGGTTCGTCCTGACGCTCGCCGCCTCCGCCGTGTTCGCGCTCATCCTGTCGCTCTTCGAGGTCACCTTCGAGAAGGTGGTCCGGACGCGGACGCTCCGGTGGGTGCTGCGCGCGCAGCTGTGGACCAACGTGGTGGCGTCGACGGTGTCGGTGGTGGGGTTGCTCGCGTCGGGGGACTGGAGGACGATCCCGGGGGAGATGGCGGCGTTCAAGGACGGGAGGGCGAGGTACGTGGCGACGCTGGTCGGGACGGCGGTGTCGTGGCAAGTGATGGAGGTGGGTTCGCTGCGGCTCATCGTGAGGGTGTCGTCGCTGTTCGCAAACGTGACAGGCACGCTGTCGCTGCCGCTGGTGCCGGTGTTCGCCGTCGCGCTGTTCGGGGACAGGATGACCGGGATCAAGGCCGTATCCATGCTCATGGCCGTCTGGGGTTTCCTCTCGTACGCGTACCAGCAGTACATCGACGGCCGGCGCGCGGCCGGCGCCGGGAAGGGAAGAGCGGCGGCGGAGTGCCGCGTCTGCGCCGCGCGCGCCGGCAGCGAACCAGACTCGCCCGCGTGAAGGGTCTGCGTTTTCTCACGGCCCAACAAACCGAAAGTAGCTCACGTCTACTTTTCGCCTGAGGCCCAATACACGGAGGAAAGGTAACATGTGCAAGGCTGTTAAATGGTCTGTACCTGAGGGACGAACAGTGAACTTTATTTCCTTTTGAGGTACAGTTAGATTTTAAACCGTATATCCATCATCTGTAGGGCCCCTTGGGAATATGCATGAATTGTCCGCTGCGAAATATCCAAATTTATCCAAGCATATTGGATCGCTAGAGGGCCCAAACTCTTTCCTGGTCCTGTTTGTCTGTCACCGCAGCCCAAGTATGTAATGGGCTGTTTCATAGTACTAGTTGTTTCATAGGAGGCCCAATCACTTTTCACGCCATGGACAATCTAGTTTGACATAGCAAAGCATATCTTCCCTTCCCTCCCTTCTTTTTTCGAGAAATTTTCCAATTATTGATCGCTCCAAGTCACCCCGAGGAAGTTGAAGTTTTGTCAAATTCATGCAACAGGACTAAAGTAATCCGACTGAGATATATGGTCAGAAATTAAGAACCGCTACTGTATAATCTGACCAACCTCTCTGTTCTATGTGTGCGACAGGCAGCAACAAAATGCAAAGAGGCTTGGTCACATGCAAGATGATTTTGATCCACAAAGGCCTCAACTGAAGCTGACACGCAACTCCTTGGTCACATGCGTAGTTTTATATTGACTGCAGATGGATTCAGAATGCTTAATTAATTAGCCCAATACAACTTGCTGTGCTGAAAATGGCTTGGTCGTTTGCTTTTTCTGACGCGGAAAAAGAACTAGACTGGGAGGGTTGATTAAGTTGCTGTACTTAATTGAAGCAGCGACCAAGCCAACGATGTCCCTGCCTGTAAATTGTTGTCATAATCTAACATCAGAATTCAGAACTTCTGCGGTTCCTTGTCAAGCTTCACTGAAAAGAGTTATTGCAGCTAACCGAAACAAATCAGTACTGCACTGGCAATCGTCTCCCTCGGATGGGCATTAGTTCATTCGATACCGTCAAAGATTAGGAGTTTTTTGTTGGCCTCATCAATACTGTAACTCGAGTACTGGACTAACCGAGAGTTCATTCCCCCAAAGCCAATAATACGTACTTGACCCGTTGACAATGGCACGTGGTTTCGGAGTTCATACAGCGAAGCAATGTGTACTAGCAAACCAACGGCCGTCAGACAGGCAGCATTAAAGCTTTATGTTCCTCATTTCGAAATCAACTTTTTATATACTCCTGTCCTTAATAAACATATACTACTCGAACGGGGTGCAGAAAAGCTCTGGGATTAATGTGAAATTGAACAAAATATACGCCTTTTTCATAGTGATATCGTGTCGTCTTCTTTTTTTTTTTTCAAGCGATTCAGCAACCGGCAGGCAGAGCGCACGGTCGATCACAAGGCGAGCAGAGCTTCGTGCGTCCACCCATCACACGACCGCGCGCGCGCGCATCACAGCTCACCACGATTCGGTGAAATCGCAAGCTTTTGGCAGGACGACGACGACGGCCACCACCACCGCACTAGCCGAGCTTGCTCTGATTAACCGGAAAGGCAGCGACCTTTTCTGACCAGAGCGAGAGCACCTGCCATGATGGGAGGCCATCCGAGACGATAACGCAACAGACCCGGCCAATCTCTGTCGAGGCAATCAACTCTCAACCGCCCATGCTGATGGTGGTTTCTAGCTAAGCATGCCCCATAATTGCGAGCTTTTCAACAAGTTTATTCGCCAAATCTGCAGTCGTCAATGTACCAAGCTTGACTTTTAAAATGCATCGATGAGAATGATGAAGCCGGTTGACCTTAATGGCGCGCCGGTGAGAGCCTGAGAGGTGATGGGCACAGCCATCAAACGAGCTCAAAAGAACTGTCACCGATGTAGATTCAGAATTTCCGATCAAGGTGGAAGTGGAGGATATGCAGTTTCAGAAGTTACGAAAACCTGCAGCTGGGACAGCCAACCTATGTCTGTTGGAGGACCAGTCTGAAGATTTGCTGGATTTGTTGACCAAAACTTCAAACCTGTTCGAGTACCTCATCCTGTACAGGCTAGTATACATTACATGCAACGCGATAACGTCAACGAACTACTAAATGTTGCCAACGGACTGTGTACTGAATCCGGCAACTGTCGTCGTGTGGTTGAAACAGTGCACGACTGGAAGAGCCATATCACAATTATAGTTTCCCGGACGAAAATGGAAATAATCGTTTGGTGCGCAGTGTACCGGCAAAAGCAATGAAGAAACAACAGGAAGAGATCTTGAATTTCTTGATCATGTCAACCTCTGCCTTCAGAAAAAGGAGAAAAAGGGAACAAGGTCTCTGACTAGATGGAACAATGGGTAAATTATCCTTATGACCTTATCATAAAGTTGTTTACAACTATACAACCATCAGCCATGATCCATCCACAGTGCCCACTCATCAGACAGCAGATCGTGGAGGGTTCATGACTTCATGGATGCATGAGTACAGAGTTACTCCGAGTTGACATTAGCAGTTCAGCACTATTGAAGTAAGTAGGAGTACTTTGTTCTCAGAGTTCAGATCTTCAATTCATAACGCTCACATTCAATTCCGCTCACATGGCTTCATTCCCTCCATGCCAGACACACAAATATCTATTGGCTCGGGAATCTCAAACACAAGAAAGAAACAATATCTTGAAAATATTTAAAAGCTACGAGTAATCCTGTACATAGACAACGCAAGAAGCTTTTTTACAGTGGCTTTTGCAACATGTTCAACTGACAAACAGTAACCTTTGACAAACGTCGGTGCCTACATGTCAGTGGAACAGCTTGTGATTGGCCAGGATGAATTCTTCTTTTCCAGTTTACACGTAAAGGTAAAAAGGAAAAAAGAAAAGCCTCCCAAAAGTAAATCTTTGGGATAAAATAATGTCGGAGCGCGGGAAAATTAATAAAGGAGAGGATCACCGGAAGCGGCCGCCGTCGGCGAGCTTCCAGGACCGGCAATGGTGGAGCGAGGAGCCGGAGGAGAGGCGGTGGAGCGGCGACGGCCCCAGCTCGCCGGAGAAGGCGGAGGCGTCCGGCAGGTGGCCTCCGCGGTGGCGCCGCGCCGGGCTGGGGCGAACGAGAGGGCTGACGCAGACGGCGAAGCCCGAGACACCGCCGGCCCCAGCTGCGGCTCCAGGTCTGCGCCGGCAGGGGGTTTTCCGCATCGGCGACGGTGAAGGTCGCCATGGCGACCACGCCGGCGAGCTCCCCTCCTCGCCGCCTTCGTCAGCGTACCTCATCACTGGCGAGAGCCCGCGGTTGCTGATCACGTGGCAAGAGTGCCGCGGCAGCGACGCGATGGCCGGATCCTTCTTCCGGAGGCCCCAGGGTGCCATGATCGCCGCGAGCCAAGACCGGTGCTTCCGCTCCTTGCCGCCGCACTTCTCCTCCGACCCGTGTTGCCGGTGGCCTCCAAAGAGCGCGCCGAGCACAGAGAACTTGCTGCTGCGCCGGCGGATCTCGAATTCTATGTCCCCTTCCTTGAAGCCACCTGCGCCGCCGCCGCCGTAGGCCGGCCCCACCTGCGGCGTCCGGAAAAAGAGGAGGCTCGGCGTGCGCCTCTTCGCCCCGGAGGCGTCGGACTTCCTGCGGCACACGTACGGCGACACCGACCTCGGGAAAACCGGCACCGGCTCCGGCACCGGCTGCGGCCGCGGCGGCGGCGTCAATGAGGAGGCCTCGTTCTGCGCGGCGGCGAGCGCGAGCAGGCGGTCGCGGAGGCACGTCGCGCACACGCCAACCCCGCCCTCGTACGGGTGCCTCCTGCAGTTCATGGCCCTCTTCTCGCTGCCTTCTCCATTACCAAGCACAGCAGCAGAGGGGAGGAAGAGGAGGAACGACGAGGTCTCCTCCTGTATATAGATGCGGCGCTTTTAACCTTTTCGTAGTTTTCGGGTGTTCCATCAGTTTGCATCTCTGTTCGCTTGCTTGCGTGGCTTTTTATGGAAGGGGGTTATCTTGTGCTGTGTGACATACTTTTGCTCTACTCTAGGAATAGATGCACACTAGGACAAAAAACTTACAGATAACAAATGCAACTTTAGAAATGCTCACAAACATTTTGAGTGGAATTTGTTTAACCTTGTTTGGATGCAACTCTGTAATATAAGGTGAGTTCTCGACCACCATCGTGACCGTCACGAGACGTCACTCCACATCCAAAACCCACGTGCGTCGCAATTGCAATTTGCCAACCCATTGACCCGGCGCGCGAGCGCGAAAACGAGCAGCGAGTCCGTGACCGAAGCTTCACCGCGCGGCAGGCAGCCTCCCCACGTGCCCTCGGGTTGGTTTCCCGGAGCTTTTCCGCTCGCGGCGGCGTGTGCAGCAGCGGCTTCACACGGATCCCTGTCAGCCACCACGGGCACGCGCGCGGGCGGCGAACCAACAAAAGGTGGCAACATTTTTCTCGATGGAAAAGCGGTCGCGGTGGCGTGACTGGAACCGGATGGAGTGATCGAGAAGAGAAGTAATTACGGCGTTTTTACCCGTGCTGGTTGCCTGATCCATCTGTCACCAAGACGAACCATACCGATTGGAATTTGGATGTATCCTCTTTATTACTACTCTACTCTTCCATCGATCGCCCCAACCACCGGCAGAAAAAAAAACGCAGGACCCGACGACGAAGTGGTGAGGAGGCGTGTGTTATTGGGCATGGCGATCGACGGGCGACACGATCTTGGTTTCGCATGTAAGCGACGACACGGGAGTACGGACGCGCACGGTCTTGGGGAAGGTGGCGAGCGTTGATCCATCGTGTAGAACGCACAACGCAGCAGGCGTAGGATTGACTCTTGACTGACGACTCGTCGTGTCGCGGTGGGCATCGCGGCGCGAGTTGGCGGCTCTCGCCCCGACCGGGCTGTCGGTTCCGCGGGCTGTCACTCCTCGCGCGCCGTGCTTTGGCGTGGCTATCACTCCTCGTGCGCCGGAGAACGATTGGCCATTTTTGTACTTAGTCCAATCCCAAGATAGTTTCATAGTGATAAGTTTAATGAGATGTCATGTGACATGGCACTATAATTATGAGAGAGAGGAGATTTTTTTTCATTTAGATGAAACTGGATAACTGGATGTACACTCTTTTTAAGACCATGAAACATGTTGAAACTAGTAGTATTGAAGGCTAAAGTGTTTAGTTCCATCCAACTATATACATCTAATCACATGCATTGCTATTAAATGTTACGACTAAATTATGAGATCGCGAAATGAAATTGTATATTTGAGGTTTTATTTTATTTATTAATTCAAAATTTTTTAGATGACATGGCACTTTTGGTAATAGTGAAATAAAACTCTTCATTGGAAATGGCCTAATGATTTACTAATTTTTAGATTACCACTTGGCGCTATAAGAGATGACACATGGGACCCATGACGTATAAGTCAATCATCACATCTGTAATATAAAGAGTGACAAATTATGAAACCAAGAAAGCCTGGACGATGGTTGATGAGTTGAAGAAGAATCACAGTGGAAGTGCGCCGTACGCAGAAGACTTTCTTCTCCATCATTTTTCAGAGGATTCTTGTACTTCCTTGGGCTTTGTTTGGAACTTAAAAAATGGACATGAAATTTGCAGAAGTTATTACATGAGGGAACGAAGAAAGTTTTCCGTGATGGGATCTCGAGCGAAAGGATTTTGAGATAGCCCAGTGGGCCGTCGTACGTGGGCTTTTAGAACCGTGTAAGGGGGCGCGAATGTTGGGCCCAATATTTTATGGGCCAAATCTCACTTCTGGACCAATTCTTTCTCCTTGCAGGCCTAGTTTTCACTGGGCCGTCACGGGCTCACGGCGCGGTCTACCCCGCCGAAATCTCTACCGCGCGGGAACTCCAATTTCCAACCCCGCCCAATTCCCCTCCCTTTCGGCCATTCCCCTTCCCCCCTTCTCGGCTCCTCGCCTCGCCTCGCCTTCCCCCACCGTCCCTCCCCAATCCGATCCCCCATTCCGCCACCGTCCGCCGCATCCGCCGTCTCGAATCGCCTATACCCGACTCGACCGGAAAGAAGAAAACCCTAGTCGTCGACACAGCCATGGCTCCACGGAAGCGGACGGGCGCGGCGGCGGCGGGCTCTTCGAAGAAGCCGCCGGCCTCGCAGCCGTCGCAGCCGGCCAAGTTCGGCATTCTCCACTTCTTTGAGCGCCAGTCCCAGGCCTCCTCCCAGAACTCCAAGCGCCAGAAGTCCGACGGCCCCTCGCAGCCTCCCGCGCCGCCGCCCCCGCCGCTCATCGAGGAGGAGCCGTCGGAGCTGTCGCCGGAGGTCACCAAGACTCTGCCGCCGAAGCGGGTCAGGTTTTCTCCTGGGATGGTAAGTATTGATCTTGCGCTTGGTCCGATTTGGAATGCTTTAGTTGGCGTTTGGATCGACTCTTAGGTTTGGTGGTTTCTTGTTTGTTCGGTCCAGCTGATTAAGCAGAGCCAGGACGATGGGGGTGGGGAGGTTGTCACTTGGAAGATCTCGCCGGTGAACGATCGCCTGCGCATGGTTACTTCAAGGCAGATGACCGGTATGGCGCTTCATCCGTGCTCAAACAACGAGGTACATACTGTAGTTCCTTTTATGTTCTTGCGAGGTACATACCGGTGCAATGCGTTGGAGCCGGTGGAGGCACAGCCCTTTCTTGTGTGATGAAATTAATCGTTTTTGTGGCTTTCTGTTTTGTTATTCCACATGTAATTGTATTGTAGAAGCATTCATCGGTCGAGTCTACAAAGAAATGGCATTCATCACTGCTGGGCATGTCAAGATGTAATGCTTCAGCACGCAATTTGGATATGTGTGGAACTGGTCCAGGTGGCTGCGACGGCGTGGAGGACACCCAAAGCCCATTTCGGACTCCTCCATCACTGTCCTATAGGTGCAGTGAGGTACATACTGCTATATGATGAACTGTTGTGCGAATGCTAGCTAATGTAATTCCAAACCGTGTCGATGGAGTAATTGTTTTGTGCATGAAGCAGCAGCTTAATGGTGATGTGGTTTCTGATGGAGGACCTGAGCAGTTGGGGGCAGGGGAGCACAAAAAGGTGAACCAAGATAACACTAAATATTCTGGGTGCCATTGGTTTCATGATCTTATTACATGCAAGAACTAAGTTGCCAAAGAATTAATCAAAATTATGCCATTTTCTTTGTACCAGGCACTACTTGATCTTTTAGATCAAGTGGAAGATGCAATCATGGAAGAAGAATTACCTGCTGATGGTGAGAATAAAGGAGAGCAGCTCATGAACGGTGATCCGAGCAACATTAGTTGTTCTATTGCTAAAAGTGATCAAAATCTACCCTCCCAGAAGCCCCTTGATGCCCCGCCTTTCGATAGCTTTTTGGTGTTGGAGGTTTGCCTTCTTTACCTCCATGGGTTGGTTTCTAAACAAAGTTGGAGCTGCTCTAGACTTCTAGTACAATAGAGATTTATATTTTTAATTATTTTTCAGGTGTCAGAAAAGCACAAAGGCGATAACTTACCATGTGATCGCTATCCTGTTAAGGTCTATATCCGCTTTACCTGTATGGATGAGCTAGTTTTGCAATTATTTTTTTTATTTTGCAAAATTGCTAATTGTTTTGGCAGGTTTTGCGTTTGCTGAATGAGCGCTGTGGAAAAGAGCATGCAGTCCATTTGTGTGATGAGTGGTGAGTTCCTATATGCAACTATTGACATGATTCCATTTTTATTTTCTATATAAACATGAACCTTCATCATTTTTTTTTCAAACCACTACAGGTTCCATAGCCTTATTGGCCCAGGCGACACAGTAAGTGTCATTGGAGAATTCACTGACCAAGGAATATGTATTATTGATCATGACAAAAATCTTGTTATAGTGCATCCAGAATTACTCATATCTGGAACACGGGTTAGTATCCCCCCCCCCTCTTTTAGTGTAGTCCATATCCTAGATCAATATGAACAACCTGCTACAATATCCTCAATTATTATTTTAAAAGAACTGTTTGTAAAAAATACATCCATCTTTATCTTGTCATCATATTTTGATACATAGCTTATTTTAGGTTGCTTCTAGTTTTCATTGTCCAAGAAGGTCTGTTCTTGATGACAGACTAAAAAGCAATGAATATTCAACAAGTGCTTTGATTGGTACTCTGCTGCATCAAGTATTCCAGGTTCGTTGGTGCATGAAAAATTGGCAGCTTTGGTTACTACATCATGCCCTTCTTGATCTTCATGTAACAATTGATGTGCCTCAATTTGTTTCTTTCCTCTTGTTCCTCAGGCAGGGCTGCTTGAAGATGTTCCTTCAAAGCAATTCTTAGAACAGCAAACAAAAGAAGTTCTTTTGAAAAATATTGAGAGTTTATACGCATGTGGAGGTAAGATTTGTGACAACATTTCTAATCCATCTAAAAAACACATTACACAAAAGTATGACATGATGACATGGACTGTTCATGACTTCATGTTGATTATGTTATACTGAGTGCCCTGACCAGTAATATTTTTCTTATTCTATTCTTAGGGCATCGATGCAGTAAGGACACAGTTATCAGTAAATTATCATGTGCTACTCATTTTTTTGTGAAACTTTACATTTAGTTTTTTGAATGTTGTTTTGACTAATTTGATCCAATTTTCTGTGCTATATCCTTCCTATTATTTTATATAATAATGTTTACACTAGGAACATGAAATGTCATTCCAAAAGTTCTGCAAATCTATTATGCTTGTTCTGAAATATCAACACACATTGTGGTTGTTCTCATACATCTTCATTTACTTAAGTCATATTGGGATATTGTCATGTTTGATCACAGTACTGCACTGTAGCTCAGCTTCTTTATTGATATTTACAACATTACACAAAATATTTTAGATCCCCAGCCATGTGCATATATCTTACTAGTTTTTGACATTTTTCTATGCAGCCAGTGAAAGCAACACCCTTAAAATGCTGATTGAAGCAGTCCCCAAAATATTGAATTGGTACAAGTGCTTTATGAAGGTAGATGAACTTGCACAGTAGTTTTGTATATTAAATGACCACAAGATTTTTGAAGTTCATACAGTTGCGCCATGAATACTCCTTATTTTTGTTGAATTGAAACCTGTTGTTATACCTATGTCACTCTTCTAATTCTTTTCAGAGGTTATAGGCAATGATTAATCACTCTATTGAGCCATTTTGTTTTTAATTGCTAATATGTGCCATTTCTATTATAATCTTTTTAAGAGAAAAAGTTTTGATCTAGTCTTTCCTTTATCAATCCTGGATTAACTTCCCTGCAAAGTTCACCGGTGGATATATTACATGTCTTTTCTTTTAGGTCCTCGTTGTTTAGGCTTATAAGTCAAAAAGTCTAAGACTAAACAAACAAACAGTTTTTTCGTTTGGCTTTTTTTTAAAGCCATAAGCCATTCTTACACTGTTAAGCCAAAAACTAGGTTGGAGAAGTTTTTTTGGCTCATGTGAGGTAGAGGTATGACTCCAACATTAAACTTAGGACTTTAAATCTACTAGCTTATAAATCATATAAGCCAAAAAGCTGACTTAAAAGCCTATGCCATTAAGCCTAAGCCTAAACAAAGAGGCCCTTACTTGTTTAAAGAAGATATTGTCACATACTTGTTCTTCGCTAATCATCATTTGCACTTCCAGGTATCAAAATGTACCAATGTAAATTTTGGTCAAATTGAAGGACAAAAGACTGTTGGAGTGGTGGAGGTAGGCAACATCTTGAACTTGCAAAACTTTGGAATAAGACCTTTTCATATTACATAATTTATATGTAATATTAAGCAAGTTCGTTTCATGATGGTTAACTCCTGTAGTCCTTGTGATTCTCAGTCATCAAAATTAGGACAACGCAGAACTTTCACTCTCCCCGTGTCCTCCAGTTCTTGAGTGTTGACTTGTACGGCTCATTCTTAATGGCTTTATTGAAATGAATTTCACCTTAGGTAATGGATATTGAGGAGATGGCCTGGGCTCCAAGGTATGGTTTGAAAGGGATTATTGACGCTTCTATTAGATCAAGGGTTTCATGCAATGGTAGTTCATATGACAGAGTAATGCCTCTGGAATTCAAAACTGGTAAAGGAACTAGTGGTCAGGTAAGCATATGCTCCTGGATAGTGGATCCACTTGAAGATGCACATATTATATCTTTTTCTGGCATGAGGTATTTTTGTCACCAAGGGTTCTGGAAACTATTTATGTAATAAATTAGTGAATTATTGCATCAACCAGGCTTCTGGTGGAAAGATTGCGCTGATTCCATAATCCATATTAATTCTTTCAAGTAGTCATGCTTTCAATTTTTTAATCAAAACCTGACGAGTTCATTGAGTTTTATATTGCACAGGCCAGATCTGATTGTTTTCTGGCTGTTTTCCACAATGTAATAACTGGTTCTTACTTGCATTAGATTCCCTGCTCTATTTCTTCCAAAACTGTTAACTTTAGTTACTAATTGACTAGAAACCACTGTCAACACCTACTTATGTCCATTCTGTGGCAGCAACCAATCAACAATAATGTCCTACAACAATCAATCGTACCTAAAAAAAACAATCATAATTCATTACAAAATAATAATTAATCAATAATCTGGAGCCTCAGTTCCATTCTACTTTCACAAGGTCAACACCCTTCAGATGTTTTGATAGTTAATACATGTTACATGTAGCTGCATCCAAATATATCTTTTGATACTTGTGATTGTGACTATTAGTGTTATCTTTACTTTATGTACATTTCTGAAAATAATATTGTGTTATTTTTGTGGTGTTTCACATACTGTCTAGCAGTCTAGTGTCTCCTATTTGCCTAACCATGTCTGAAAAAACAACGATTTAGTCCTTCAGAATAGATCCAGTTACTTCTCTATTGCCCTTCATGATGGTTTATATATTTGCAGACAGCTGTGGAACACACTGCCCAAGTGATACTGTACACGCTATTGATGACGGAGAGGTATGATCTATTTATTTATTCCACTGCAGTCTTTCCATATTTTCCTTACCATGCTTTTCCATGTCTCCTTCAGATACTTGAACAAGGATATTGACTTGGGTCTTCTGTATTATCTTCACACAGACCAAACATTGGTAATCTTGTAAACCGACACTCAACATAAATTCTGTACCCATCCTTATCCATTTCTTGTTAATTTCTGAAGGGCATCAAAGTCAAGAGGTCTGATTTAATTGGATTAATAATGCGTCGGAATGAGCTTGCCACTGAGATCCTGAAGGCATCGATTTCACAGAGTTTTCCCCCGATGATACAGGTGGAACTAAAAACTTGTACATAAGTAATTCATTTGTTAGAACTCAAACAAAATCTTCCTTTCAGAGTCCATCGACATGTAATGGATGTCGACACCTGGTTTCATGCACCATATACCACAAGGTTCAATACCTCTATTCTTTTTAATAGAAATATGTTTTCCATACAGTCCTATTGGTACAAATTTGTTCAATTACATAGTACTTACATGTGACAAGCCATACTTATATTCTGATGCAACAGGCGCATGGAGGCAGTGCTGCAACTAGTGGGCTTGGTGATTTATTTGATAATCTCGTGAATCACTTGACAGTTGCACATCATACCTTTCTTAAACACTGGGACAGATTGATTGATCTTGAAGCTAGAGTTTCTCAGGTATCTTTAGCTTTTCTCATGTGCTGTATATTTGATTCGTACTCTCTTGATCTCATTGCATGCAAAATTCAGGTCAAGAAGAAGGAAATTTTCCAGCCACATCATTCAAATACTGGGAGGAGGAATTCTGCCCCATCTTATTTTGTCCTTGATGTTAAAAATGGATGTTCGATAGATTCATCTGGAAAAAGCAAAAGATACATATATACTTTTCTGCGCCAGAATTTGCAGCCTGAGACAGCTGACCAGCCAGAAGGACAAGTTGAAAGTGTAGATTTTAGCCTCAAATGCGGTGATTCTGTGGTAAATCTAATACACTTTCTGTGTTCAATATTCAGCAACATTACTATGTTAGCTATTTCAAGTTCCCAGTAACATTGATTTTATTAGTGCATATATTTGGCACACCATATTGTAAATTTATAATGCATGGCTCCATCTCATTTAGTTTGGAATGTAGGGTTCTTTCCGTTTGAACTGTTATGTGCTTAATGTTGGTAAGTAAGTAGAACTATAGGTTCCATAGAATATGTTCAGTGCATGTAAGGAGGTTAAATGGCAAATATAACTCCAGCTGAAAACTTCTGCAGCTACTGCTAACTGATCAATCAGCAACAGCCAGCTAACGCATTGGAGTATTGTAGTGTTATATTACTTTGTTTTTATCCTCCTAGTTTGCGATGTTTTCTTTAGTGCTGTAGGCCTATGGCCACAAAGGGGTCATTTTTTCCTGTGTTATTACACATATAGTAGTGCACACCCCTTTACATCATGGATACTTAGCTATTATAGTGATGCATTTTGGTTTATTTTGTCTCCATAATGAAGAATCATGTTTTCACTACTTCTCATTAGGTGCTCAGCACAAAATCTGGGCGAATAGCTGTTGCAAATGGATACATAAGGGACCTCAGCCGTGCCCATATAACGGTATTACCTGACATTGCGAACCTGCTTAGACATCCATTTTAATTTATTAGGTTGATTATGAGTATTTCAACTGGAATTTTTGTAGGTCTCATTGCCACGACGTCTGAGACTTCCAGGAAGTAATTCCTTGTTAGAGCAAGGGGATCTCCAATGTGAAGTTTGGCATATAGATAAGGATGAGTCTATTTCTTCATTTGCTACCATGAGGTTGGCCCTTGTTTTATTTTTGTTGAAGGCTCTGAATTCAGTGATTTAGAAAAGTTTCTTCTTCCTAAATAAAGTTTGTAATTGAACTGTTGCCAGACTCAACCTTATCCAACTATTTGCTCAGAATCCACAAAATTCTCACCTAAGGAAGCTGATCGTTGACCTCGAGGTCTGTTCGTCCACTAGCCTAGTCGTGCTATGTTTCCCCATACTGTTTTTGTTGCCTATAATTTCCTAATTTGGATGTTGATAGGCTCCCAGGTTTGATAGTGGAGGACTCCTTAGTCAAGATCCGGCACTATCATATATACGATCATTGCCAAATTTGAACAATGACCAACAGAGGTCACTGCATAAAGTAAATCTTTGGTCTTTTAGTTCATAATTTTTTTTTCTGAAATTCAATGTCACTATGTAAAGCGTACACTATGTTGCTTTCAGATTCTAGCAGCAAAAGATTATGCTCTTATCCTAGGAATGCCTGGAACAGGCAAAACATATACGATGGTGCATGCTGTGAAGTCATTATTGATGAGAGGGGAATCTATTTTGCTAACCTCATATACCAATTCAGCTATAGATAATTTGCTTATGAAGTTGAAGGCTGAGGTTTGTGTTTGCAATACTTCCTTTCATAGTCATAACTCCCTGTCTCACTGCATTATTCAAATGAACAGAGTTTTTTTTTCCTATCTCATTGTTCCAATGAGCAACGTTTGGCTTGAGCATTCTAGTGCGAACAAATCAAATCATCAAAATATGAACATGCTCTAATGCCATTTATGTAGGGTGTAGATTTTCTTCGAATTGGAAGGGATGAAGCTGTACATCCTGATGTCAGGGGCCACTGCTTGTCAAGTTAGAATTTCTCCTTTATTATTCTACTTATGTTTTTTAAATGAAGAATGTGTGTTTTATTATTTATTTTTTGAACAGCAACAGATATACAATCAGTAGATGCCGTCAAAGCAAGAATGGAGCAAGTGCAAGTTGTTGGAGTCACTTGTTTGGGAATATATCACCCTTTACTAGCGCATAAGAAGTTCGACACATGTATCATGGATGAAGCAGGCCAGATCACATTACCGGTAGGCTCCAAACTAGGAGTGCTTGGTACAAGTCTTGAAGGAAACCACAAAAATCCACACGATGGTCCTCATTTAACTTCAAGACTACATTAGTTGGTCAAAGCTGCTAAACCAGAATGATCTGTAAAATTATTTTCTAAAGAGTCCTGCATCCTATACCATTTATAATTTCTCACATGGTAATATTTTACTCACTAGGTATCTCTGGGACCTTTGATGCTTGCAACAAAGTTTGTTCTAGTAGGAGACCATTATCAACTTCCTCCACTTGTTCAGGTTTTTACTGCTTTGCTTGTACACTTATTATCTTAATGCTTTTTATACCAATCTTTCTGTTCTTTTATTACTTCTTTCAAACAAATCACAGAGTTCTGAAGCTCGAGAGAATGGTATGGGCATCAGCTTATTTTGGAGGTTGTCAGAAGCACATCCTCAAGCGATTTCAGCATTGCGATGCCAGGTATTTCTATTTGAATACCACACTTATGTTTACTTATATAATATCTCCACTTCCACTTATTTGCTGTTGAGTTGGAGATCCCTTGTTTCACTAAAACTCACAATGTGCAACTGCCAATTTGTAGTACCGAATGTCATCTGGCATTATGGAGCTCTCAAATTCATTGATTTACGGCAATAGGTTATCCTGTGGTTCATTGGAAATTGCAAATGCCAAACTCAAGCTTTCTGGCAGAGAGCCAGTGCGCTTGAAGCTGAAAGAGGTAACGCTGCCTATTTCTCAATGTATAAGAACTCTGTTACTAGATACTTTTTTTTTGTTATGTCAGGTATTTTTATACTGCCATGCGCTTTATCTTTCAGGAGCAACTTTTATTTTCCATTGACTTTAAATTGCAGATCTTGAACCCTGATAGGGCTGTCGTCTTTGCGAACACAGGTTAATGATTAGTTCAATTAATCTGTCCTTTTGATTTGCCTTTCAATGCTAATCATGTTGGCAAATCATGCAGATGAAGTACCAGCGCTTGAGGCCAAGGAACATAGAACTGTGAACAATCCTACAGAAGCATCAATTGTTTCATGGGTATGTCCTGATCTGTGTGGTGTGGACGATATTAGCAAGCAAGTAGTTAACTCTAGCTACTAGTTAAAATGCTGTACTTAAAAAGTTCACCTGCTTCATAATGCTGCTATTTTGCTGACTTCCTCTGCTCTTTTGTTGTGCCATGCTAAATAATTAGCAATATATGATTATTTTATACCTTTTAAGCTAGGAAAATATCACTTGATTTAAACTGCTTTGGTCCACAAACTTGTGCTCTATGCTTAGTGTTGTGCATCCTGTTTTTTTACCTACATATATTGAGCCTACTTATACAAACATCGAAATATCATTACTTCCCTTATCCTCAAAATTTGATCACATGAAAATCTACTTATTTTGTAGATCACCAATGAATTGCTCAAGAGAGGTGTAGCTCAAGATGGGATTGGTATAATAACTCCATATAATGCCCAAGCAAATCTCATTCAGCAACATGTAGATGCTTTAGTTGAGGTTCATACAATTGACAAGTACCAGGTGATATAAGTGCCCTTCATCTTTTTATTTCATAAACTAGTAAGGTAGCTTGCGCATTCGTGCGGGCATGTATTATAGATTGTGTTTGAAAAATTTATATAGGCAGAATATCAATCGGATGATACCCTTGCCATGTTTCCAAAGTACCATTTCTCCATAAATTTTCTTCATCGACATTGCTTAGATATTTTTTCCAAACTATTTGTTAGCTTTCAAAATATATAATATTTAATACATCTCTATAAACAATTATCTATGATCTCTTCATTGTGAAGTTAAGAAAACGTATCTAACAAATTAAGTGTAAATTAAAAGTAAGATGTTTTGTCTTGTTTAATTGAATGTTTAGTGGTTTTTTTAACAAATCCTAAAGAACTATCATTGTTAATCAATATGTTTTACTTGTACCATCAAGTTAGTCCTCCTTCTAGTTGGTTCAGATTGACGCAAGTTGTTACATACTTACACATAAATTAATAAAGACATTGTAGACCTTGCTTCCTTATGATATGTGTGATCTATACTATCCTTTTTAAAAAGAAAATACCTAGTTAATAGGGGAAATATCCTGTGAAAATGAACTAAGTGTTGTAAACTCGTGAAAATCATACCTAAAAGTTTTGTAAATTCATGAAAAAATTACTAGAGAAAGGTGTAGATATGAAATGCATTCTCACCAAATCTCAAGTCCAAACTCAGCTTCATTTGAGAGAAACAAAAATGACAAATTTCAGGTGAATAGTGTCCTATTACTATTCACCCAAAAAATGTGTCTTTTTTGTTACTCCCAAATGAAGTTGAGTTTGGACTTGAGATTTGGTGAGAGTGTATTTCACATCTACACCTATCTCTAGTAATTTTTTCATGAATTTACAAAACTTTTAGGTATGATTTTCACGAGCTTCCAACACTTAGCTTGTTTTCACCAAATATGTCCTCTAGTTAATATGAATCCAAAAATTTAATTTAATAGTAACAAATATAATTTTTCAACCAACTATATATTGCTACCTTAGCGTGGCTTGTAAATGCAATAATATAAGAAGAAACAAATAATGCTATGAAGGAATTATAATTAGTTAAAAATATAATATAGTTGGTTTCGTTGTTTCTAATTATTGATCGTTTTTATTAATTAGTTAAAAATTAGAAGATGGAGGAATTGAATGAGAGAGGAGAGGAAGAGAGTCGAAGGGGAGTGAGTACGCGTGCATATAATTATAATAAAATCTTTTTACATGTTATAGTGTTTTAGTTGCTATTACTTTATTACCTAAAAATAGAATAAAAGCTTTATTGATTGATTAAAATCTATCTTTTTTACTCGTCTTTTCCTACAATATATTCACAGTAGATATTAAAAATCTGAACACTATAAATCTAATAGTGCTATTTTTACTTATTATAATGTTAGAATGGGGGAAGTAACTTTTTGGAACATTACTCAGAGTTACGTTCTTTTTACTTTTATTATTATACATCTAATTAATTATTGTGAAGTTATATATGATGATAAAATCTATATCATTATTTTTTTAATAATTTTATAATTGTTTGAATGACATGCAAAAATCAGAAAATATAACCCCAAAGTGACATATTTCTTTTCAAATTTGAATTACAATGGGTATGGGACTTTAAATGTAAAATAATCTACAGACATTAGCGGATCAAATATTACTTGTATGATTTAGATGTTATAGTTACTTATCTTTTAGCATAACTTTTGCTTTCTAACTAATATATTTTGGGAACATTGCTCATAGTTATGTTCATTTTATTTTATGGCTGTAGATCTAATTTAATCATAATGAAGTTATGCATGATAATAAAATCTATATTATTATTATTATTATTTTATATCTTTTATAATTGCTTAAATGGCAAGCAAAAGTCAGGAAATATAACCCAAATGGCATTTCTTTTCGAAGTTGAATTATAGTAAAATTTGGTCTTCAACTGTAAATTTAATCATAAATAATTTAAAGATATAAGCAGATAAAAATTAGTTGTATGATTTAGATGTTATAGTTGCTTAATTGTTTGACACAAAATTTTTGCTTTTCTAACTAATAAAGCATGAAAATAGGAAAAGAAATAGGTGGAAAAGAGGAGAAAGGAATTGAGGGAAGAGTGTGGGATGTTTCATGCAAGTACATTTTCAAAAAAAAAAAAGTAACGTACGTATGTACGTGGCCCATGTGGGCTTGGGTTTGAGACATGAATCTAACGGTTGTAAATAATGAGTCCACCAAATTTAATGAAAATCAATGTCTAGATGTTTTTTTTTCTTGGAATTTTTAAGAATTTCTTAAATTTATTAGAGTGCCACGTGGCTGCTTAGGAGCGTTTGTAGGATGAAACATGGCAGCTTAGGAGTGTTTGTAGTAAGTTTAATGAACTTTTAGTATATAATAGATAAAGAGCAACTGTTTCTTCTCAGTTTTCATTATCATTATCACCGGTTTCAATGATATGAATACTTCAAGATTGTTTCAATGATTTGAGCTATTTTGGTCCTTGATACATGGTTCCAGTGAAATTTTACAGCTCAAATCATCGATGGCTACCATGCATGCATCTTTAAAGCAAGTATTGAGGTCATATGTAAAAAGTTATTTAAATCATATAAGATAGAAAAATCAGTGCCTTTGAATTTGTGCTATATCTTAATTCATTATGGTTATTCTCTTATCCTCATTACTAGTAAAAAACTATCCAGGCTTTGGGAGCAACCATGTTTTGCTTCTTGTGGTTCCTTACTTTTGTGATTTCTCTGTAACTTGCTGTTCTAACAAAGACTCTTTCAGGGGAGGGATAAAGAATGCATTATAGTATCTTTTGTACGGTCCAATGGGAAATCGAGGGCTAGTGGTTCTACTTTGCTTGGTGATTGGCACAGGATCAACGTTGTCTTAACACGTGCAAAGGTAAAGTACATTGAATTGAGTTTCCCATTTCAACTATTTCAAAACCATGTTCTTTTACAATTAAATTGTATTGGTCTTTCATGATTATCAACACATAATTTTGTTGAATAGATTTTTTTTGAAAAAAAAAGATATGCTACGTATATAGAAAGAAGAGATGTACTCATGCCATGTTTTGATCTACTTAGATGCCTGTCACTTTCATTTCAAACATAAATGTGCAAACTCTGTCAACGACTCAACTGCCTTGATAACGCAAAATATTACTCTACGTTAATAGGCTCCCATTTCTACCCTTTTTTATTTCAACTTAAGTTTTAGTGATTATTTTTGCAGAAGAAGCTCATCATGGTGGGATCCGCTGCAACTCTTTCAACGATCCCATTGTTGAGACTTCTGATTGAGAAGGTAGCTGAGCGTGGCGGTCAGTTAGATCTGACAAATAAGGATGTACAGTCAATTCGAGAGCTAACAAGCTCTCGATTGAATGTACAATAGGTCGTGTCATAGATAAAGTTTTGCAAATTTTGAGGCTAAAGCCGTATATATGTTGTACATTTTGCTTTTGCTTTGGAGTGTAGTGGCCAATTGACCATAGCCAAGTTTGATCGTGTTACTTGGTAGTGTTAACAGCACAGGCGATGGTTACTCTCAGCCTGCGTAGTAAATTACTGAAGGCATTAGGGTGTTCACTTAGTCCGTGTGATTATTGACATATGTTGGCCAAGCATGTAAATTTTGGAAACAATGTCTCTAATTACAATTGCTCAGATGAAGGACGGAAGACCTCGGTCCGGATACCAGTATGCCACTAGTTATGTAAAAATATTTGGTAATAATATGCTCATTGCAGTTGCCCTGATGCGAGACTTAAGGGCATCTATATAATAAGTTGTATATTATTACCTACTCCCATTACAAACTCATCCGCTTTGATAGTGCTTGCTAAAGCTACCACTACAGGGATGGTAATTTAGCCCGTGGGGGGTTAGATTTTGTGCCCTTGAAACCTTAGTTATGAGCGGGGGTGGTATTGGTTTTATTTTATATCCGGGGGCAACCTATGAGTGTTAAAATATAAATATTTATATGTGTTTTGGATGATTGGGTGTCAAACCTAACTAAAAATTGAACACATAATTGCGGCAAAGTCGCAAGATTCTGATGGCTTAGTCATTTCTTTTTCTTATTTAGTGATGAACTAGTTTGTACTTTTGGTTCAGTTTTTTTCACCTCTAATCCAAATGACCAAATTACCACAATGGCAAAATATGCGAGCTTTTCGCGTTTCCGTACGAGCTTTTTCCATGCGAATCCGACTAGGATTCGAGCTGTCATATTCCGCTGTTGACTTCCTGAATCCGACTAGTATAAAGGCCATAGGGAGGATTCAAGCCCTCCCATTTCCCGCATCTCTCCTGAACTATTCCCTCGCTTTGCACCACTGATTCGCCACCGCGCCGGCGCGCCGCCGATCTGAGCACGAGAATGGCTTCCCAGTCGCCACAGCCGCAGGGCGTCATGGAGCCCATCTCGCTCGTAGGCCCGACGCCGGCCGACCTGGAGAGCACGGCGCGGCTGGAGAGCCTCCTCCGCGAGGAGGGCCTGTACGAGAGCGCCGAGGAGACGGCGGCCCGGGAGGAGGTGCTCCGCGACCTCCGTGGCGTCGTCGACCGCTGGGTGAAGCTCCTCACGCGCCAGCGTGGGTACCCCGACGGCATGGCCGACCAGGCCACCGCCCTGGTGCTCCTCTTCGGCTCCTACCGCCTCGGCGTCCACGCCCGGGGCTCCGACATCGACGCGCTCGTCGTCGGCCCGTCCTACGTCGACCGCGACAACGACTTCTTCGGCGCACTGGCCGCCGCACTGGCGGAGACCGCCGCGGTCACCGAGCTCCAGCCCGTGCCCGGCGCGCACGTGCCAGTGATCAAGATGAGGTTCCACAGCGTGCAGGTGGACCTCGTGTACGCCGGCGTGTGCCTCCCCGTGGTGCCCGGCTACCTGGACCTCAGCGACCGCTCGGTGCTCCGCGGCCTTGACCTCGCCACCGCGCGCAGCCTCAACGGCGTCCGCGTGGCCGACGAGATCCTGCGGCTGGTCCCGGACGCCGCCGCGTTCCGCACCACGCTGCGGTGCGTGAAGCACTGGGCCAAGGCGCGGGGGGTCTACTCCAACGTCGCGGGCTTCCTCGGCGGCGTCGGCTGGGCCATCCTCGTGGCGCGCGTGTGCCAGCTCTACCCCAACGCCTCTCCTAGCATGCTGCTCCCGCGCTTCTTCCGCGTCTTCGCGCGGTGGAAATGGCCCAGCCCCGTGATGCTTCGCGCCATCGAGCACGACGACGGTGAGCTCGGTCTCAGCCTCCCGGTCTGGGACCCGCGCCGGAACCCGCGGGACAAGACACACCTCATGCCCATCGTCACGCCGGCGTACCCGTGCATGAACTCCGGCTACAACGTCTCGCACGCCACCCTGCGGGTCATCACGGACCAGCTCGCGGTCGGCGACGCCGTCTGCCAGGAGATCGTCAAGTCCGGCGGCGGATGGGGCGCGCTGTTCCAGCCGTTCAACTTCTTCGACGCGTACAAGATATACCTCCAGGTGGACGTGACGGTGACCGGCGGCGAAGACGACGACCTCCGCGAGTGGAAGGGCTGGGTGGAGTCGCGGCTGAGGCAGCTGTCGGCCAGGGTGGAGGCCGACACGTCCAGGATGCTGCTCTGCCACCTGCACACGCAAGCGTACGCCGCCGAGCCCCACCGCGAGCCGCGGCGGCGCACGTCCTCCTTCTTTGTGGGCTTGTCCAAGCCGCCGACGCAGCAGCAACAGCAGCATCAGCTGTTCGACCTCCGCGCGACGACGGAGGGGTTCAAGGAGGAGGTGTACATGTACGACTACTGGAGGCCCGGCATGGAGCTAGCCGTGGCGCACGTCCGCCGTAAGGACCTGCCGTCCTACGTGCTGCGGCAGCTTCGCTCGCCTGGCCGCCATGATCAGCTCAAGAGGAAGCGCGCCGACGATGATCCGTCTTCTTTCCCTGCTGCTTCTGATCACTCCACTTCGAGCTCCAGCTCGAGCACGAGCAGCAGGAACGCCAGGAGGGCGGCGGCGGCGGGCAGGATCAGATCGTCGCTTGACAAGAAGACGTAGAGCTGCTCTGATTCCAGTAATGCTCTTCTCAGCAGCGGCATTGGTGCTTCAAGATCACAAAGCATCGTCTGACTGAGTCGCAACTCGCAAGCCATCAGTCTGACGTCCTAGCTTAGCACTCGCTTTGCAATTGATCAAGAAAATGTCTTCTAGCTGGGCAGCTTCCTGTAATTAATATATTCACCGTATTGTGTACTAGAGTGCAGAAAAGTGAAGCATCAAACTAGTGTTGTCGGTTCTGATATCTCGTCACTGTAATGCAAGATATCTCAGAATGACGAATAATCGAACTTGTATCTTCAGTACATTAATAAAGATTGTTTTCTTCTTCATGCTTACCTTAATCCCATCTCTGTTCATCCTCAATCCCAAGCTCCGAGCCGAAACTGGATTGTTAAAGCTCATCTTGGCTAAAGGCCCAAATATCTGACATGTCGAATTCTTCTCACAAATAAGTTCACTTCAGGTCCCTCAATTTGTCGTCAGGTCTGAAATTCATCATTGAACCGAAATACCAGATACAACAGGTTCCTCATCTCTCAAAACCAGTGTAATAAAGGTCCCAAGTTGGTTTGGATGACGGTTTCGGCTGACGTAGCGTCTATGTGGCTGGTTTGACTTGTCCTCGTCCTACGTGGCGGTGACATGGCACTGGAAGCAAAATCTATACTATTTTAAAAATTAGTAACTTTTCGTTCGTCACTTTTTTTTTCGTCCGTCAGGGAGGCTAATTAGACTTTTGGTTTTCTGCTGGGCTGAACATGCGCTTGCGCGCTGAGGCAGAGGAGAGGAGAAGGGAGGAAAGTGGGCCGGCAGGGGAGGTCAACTCGACATTTGGTTACTTATTGGGCTGAACCTATGCTTGCGAGCTAAGACGAAGGAGAGAAGAAGGGGCTGCGGGTTGAGCTTGCTGGGCCGAACCTGGCCCAAAGAGAAAGGAGAGTTTTTATTTAAATAAATATTAAAATGGTGTTTATATTATTAAAATTAGCAATTGACCTCTAAAAATTCCGACAAAATTTCAGAGAGTGTAATTAATCATGGATAATTTAACAAAAATTAAATCGAGCCATGTAATTTTATTTCTCACACTTACTTTACTTTACTTGTAAATTAATTTAATTCTACACCTACCTACTTAGAAATACCCAAATATTCCAGAAAATTTATATTTTAATTAATTACATAATATAAATTTTTCTCAACTTTTTCTCAAATTTCTCGTTTTTTCTCCCCATTGCAATGCACGGGCAGTTTTTTCTAATATAAATTAAAAATTAAAACAAATAATGTTAACTCACATCCAATCGGACAAAAGATAAAAAAAATAGTGAGATCCACATGTCAATGGGTCCCACCCCTCCTCTCTATCTCCACAGACGGCGACACATCGGCGCGTCCTTCTCCCCTCTTCTTCCCGGCCATCTCACCTCCCTCCTCGAGCTCCCTCATCGGCCAGCTATCGCCGTTGCCGCCTTCTCGCCGCCGTCACTGCCAATGACCACAGAGGCCGACGGAAACACTCCTCGCCTTTTTCGCCGCGGCCATTGCCACTAGATGTGGTCGGTAACGCCTCATTCCTCTTCTTCCCTCTCCCTCCCAGCTTTCCCTCCTCCCTCCTCGAGCTCCCACGCCGCTGTTGTCGCCCCAGACGACCATGGAGGCCAAGCGCCAATCGAAACGCTCCTCCTCGCCTCTTTCACCGCAGCCATCGCCACCAGATGCGACCAGCAACGCCTCCTTCTCTCCTCACCCTAACCAGATGTAGTCGGTGGCGTCTTCTCCCTTCTTCCTCCCCAGATGCGGTGGTGGTCGACGGCATCGAAGGGTCTAAAGGCCAGCAGGATGGAGACTAAGCTCCATGGCGGCAACGCACCTCGCATGGAGGCCGAGCGGCATGGGGAGCTTGCCCGGCCTTCCCTTCTCCCTCCTCAAGCTCCTCGTCGATGCCCACGGTCACCCCACCTTCCTATTCCTCCATGGCGCAACAAATGGCACAGTGGTAGCAATGGCCACGGCGGAAGAGCGCGAGGAAGAGGAGTTTCCACCGGCGCTCACCCTTCATGTCATTGGTGCGATAGTGCTCGGCCTTCATGGTCAACGGTGGCGGTAGCGGCCGGTGAGGGAGCTCAAGGAGGGAGAAGGGATGGACGGGAGGGAGAGGGAAGAAGGGAAAGGAGACACCGACACGTTGTCGTCCGCTGGAGATAGATAGGATGGCAGGACCCACTGACATGTGGGTCCCACTATTTTTTTTATCTTTTGTCTGACTAACATGTGGGCCCATATTTTTTGTTTTAATTTTTAACTTTTATATTTTGCTTCTAGTGCTACATCATTGTCACGTAGGACGAGGACCAAGTCAAACTAGCCACATAGGCGTCATGTCAGTCGAAATCGCTATCCAAACCACCTTGGGATCTATATTGTACCGGTTTTAGGAGTTGAGGGACCCCTTGTATCTGGTATTTCGGTTCAAAGACGAATTTTAGACTCGGCAACAAATTGAGGGTCCGAAAGTGTACTTATTCCTTCTTCTCAAGGCCCATATCCATAGTTTTTGGGCCTATCTCACATGTCGAATTCTTCTCAGGGTTGGCCCGCACTTTGCTTCCCGCAAATAGATCGCTTGGGCCCATAACTTCTAAACGCCCAAACACATTGTCGAGGGCTCGAGGCCTACCTGCTCACTTGTTGGGCCTCCCGTCCTGTCCTCTACGCGCGTCGACCTGCAGAGTTGGATACCGAGGCGCCAACCCATCACCGGTGCCGGAGAAGAAGACCGTACCGGCGCAGCGGTGCCGGCAGCCCGCAGCCACCACAGCTAAAAACGCTGCTGCTTATACGGTGTTAATTTTCGCAATCCGTCATTATGATTTTGCACCTAAGCTTAAACACAGCACTAATGTTGGATCAAATCGACCCACATCTCTCGAATCACTCAGGCACAACACTGTATATATTCCTTGCAGATCAGGACAAGAGAAAGGACGAGGATTAGCGTTGTGTAATGACTGGCTCAGTGCTTAACTGCCTTTTTATGTCCTCTTTAAAAAAACTGCCTTTTATGGTGTAAAGTAGCCAACGTGCCTGCCTGCGTCGGATCGCACTAACGTTGGCCCGCATGACAGTATATGCATGACAACCACACGAGAACAACGACAGGTTAATTCAGTATATCTATATATATACGAATTCGATGATTGATTATAACAAGGGAGCTGCATGACTTGAGTTGACTAGCATTATTTGGTCATCTGCTCTCCTTGCGCCGCACGAATTCAGCTAACTTTTGACACATCCATTTGTCTTGATTAATTTTTTTCCTCCCTTTTGTGCATCTATCAATTTGTTGAGCGTGGCTGCCAAGGCATCTACATGGATGGGCTAGTGTACGTGTGAAACTTCAATTCCTTTGGTGTTTTGATAATGTTAGGAAAAAAAAGGACTGTTGACTTGACGCTTTTACATGAGATAGGTTTCATCTATTAAGATGGGGACGTACTTGACCATCTTAATTTTGTCTTGACCCATCAATTTGTCTTAATTTTGTGATTCTTGTCCCTCTTCTTGTGTATTAGCAACCTGCAGATTGTAGTCAATTGAGTAGCTGCCAAGGCATGGCTAATACAAGTGGCTGTACTTGTATGAGAGAGATAGGGAAGTTTATTTGTTTTCCATTATCTAAGAAATGTGCGGAAGTTCCTCTGATGTTTCTTTGATGGTTAAATTAAGATGACGACTAACTTGACTCTCTTACATGAGATTAATTTCCTTTATTAAAAGACGAGGACGTCGTACTTGTCACTTGACTGTATATATATAACATCCATATCAGATCAATATATGTTCCAAAAGCTAAATCATACATGATGACTTCTGTTACTACCGATTTACTGAATCCAAACATGGAGTTCCTCTGCCTTCGCATGCACGGCTAAGTGATTTCTGGTTTGAGATAGGAGAGTGACTTTGACAGATGACAAGATACAGTATAATGTACGCCACTTGGATGAATTGCCAAGTGGAAAGTAACACCCAAATCAAGGTTATGAATTAGGATGAGAGATGTCGATGCATATGCTACTCTCTTCTCTTTGGCTGAGTGCACACCTTATGTGGCCACTGAACTCTGATCGATGATACGCATCAGCTGGCTAGGTAGCTACCTCGACTCCAATAATTGCAGAAGACGGCTGTCAGGGAAAGTCTTAACAGCTTCAGAGTTTAGAGTGTTCTCTGTCAGCTTCAGAGTTTAGAGGGTGCATCTCATTCTCTCTCTTTTTTTTTGAGAACTTGTGGATCTCATTCTCAAACTGTCAATCAAGCACCTACTACTACTAGCATGCATATTCATCCACTATAACCAAAAGCAGCTAAAGTGATTAAAAAGGGGTGGTCGATCGATTTCTCCATCTGCTCCGGTTTCATTCCGTGTACTGCACACACACACTTATTTCCGGCCACCCATTTCAGGACTACTTCATATGCAAAATAACTTAACCTATAATTAGATTAAATTATTTTGAAACAAATAAAATATACGTAAAACAGTATTTTTTTTAAAATTTGTGTTATTAAAATATGTCATATTTTATACTAAATTAATTTTTTTAAGAATGAAGGGGGGCAGAAAGTAAGCCCATCGCTAATTAAATCAGGATTGATCCATTTTACTAGAAATTTCCAACTGCAATTAATGGCCGTACAGACTCGGCCATGGGTCGGTACGAAAGAAACCACGACACATGAACCCACCTACAGCTTGCATACATCACACTACGTGCATATGCATGCATTATCGCACACGGGCCGGTGTACGAACTGAATCGACAGACATGAGACATCCAACGGCTTGCACTGTGCACCGCTGCACGTATATAGTATAGCAGCAAGTACGTACTCGTGTTCTTACGTTTATATTCATAACAGTAGAATACGTTTAATCCGGTTTAGGTTTATAACATTTAGGATGGGGGGAGTACGAAGGATACATACCCTAGCTACAGTACATGCGTAGGGCGATAGGGTTGCATGTGTGCACTGAGACTATAACTGCTTGCGTGGCGCGCTGCAGAGCATGCATGGCCATATATGATGGTCCGAGCGGTCGGCGTCGAGACTGCTTGCGTGGCGAGCTGCAGAGCTGCAGAGCATGCATGGCCATGTCGCGCTCATCGCCAGCGTTGATACATGCCAAAAGGGCTGTGATCACGAATTAATTAACTGCGGCGAGTTAACTAATCAGTGTGTTACACTGTTACTAGTACTACTAGTAGTATCGTACTCTTCCGTACCAACCTACTACATGAAGATGTCAGTTAGATACAATTTACCATACGAACTTGTAAAATACTTATTTTGATACATGAATTTATTTGATGTGTATGTACTAAGATAATAAAACATTATATGACTAATCTTATTGATTTAGATGCTGATTAGCATACTATGTAAACATATATATATGAGAAGGTTGCTATTTAGACATACATTTTTTCAATAAAAAGATAAAATGAGACATAGTGGTTATAAAGAAAGATATGAAAAACCGAGCAATGATAAAGGGTTATAAAAAACAAAATAGTCTGAATTACCCCCTAAACTATTGGGCGAGCACAAATAACCCCCTAAACTCGAAAATCAGATATCGCTCACCCTGAACTTTCAATACCAGACAAAAAACACCTCCAAGCACCGTTGCGAGCAGTTTAGGGTTCGAATAGCACATGTGACAGTCCAGTCAACATACCATTTAAAAAAAATCGCTAGGTCCCATTTGTCAAAATCGCCAGTAGATTTTGACAAGTGGGACCTAGCGATTTTTTTAAAAAAAATTTATTGACTGGATTATCACGTGTGCTATTTGAACCTTAAACCGCTCGTAACAATGCTCAAGGAGAAGGGGTGTCTGGTATTAAAAGTTCAGGGTGAGCAATGTCTGGTTAGGGGGGTTATTCGTACTCACCCAATAGTTTAGGAGATAAATTCGAACTTTTTCCTAAAAATAAATGAAATTCTACATTTCAATAATGAAGGATAAAGTAAATACCAAATGTATAAATATATCCATACTCACTACACGCTCGCATATCACGTCCTAATCAACATCAGTCTGGTAAAACTGACCTTTCCAAGTCATTTTGGTTCTGATTTGCACAAGCTAGACAAATTTGTGCATCAAAACGAGTATTTTACAAGTTTATGTACTAAATTACACCCACATAACAAGTTCGTGTACCATCAATGCAATTTATCCTTCAAAATTTATCCCAAAAAACTTATATCACTCTGAGATAACTTTTGTCACATCTATTATCTCTAATTTAAAATTTTCACCATTCTATTTATATCTCAATTATCCTCTCGCATTTAACTCTACACCATTTAATTATGATCATTTTGTACTAAATTTTAAACTTTTGTTAAATAATTTAGAATGATAATTATTTTATAGAACAGATAGAGGTGATAGACTTGTAGTGCAATGGTTGCAGGCAGGAGTTGCGGAGCCCACTCGCGCGAACGAATGTATCAGAGAAATGGGAATATGTGTATTCGGAGAAATTGGAATATGTGTCGCGATCGGGGGTCCGTATCGTGAGGCGGTGAGCGACTGAGCGCTCGCGGCTACTGCGCGAGAGCGGCAGATGAGTACGGACAAGAAGCAGGAACTAAGCAGTGACATCACCTCACCACCCAGCCTCTCTCTCTCTCTCTCTCTGATTGCCTCCGAATCGGCACGAATTTACAGTCCAAACCATGTTGTATCAGCGGAGGTTTGAGCCATAATTTTGACAGGATGAAGAACGAGACGGCAGTAAAAATGGCGCGTGGCAGCAGCTCACGAGTACTGAATTTCTGATATGCATGCAGGTCGCAGTTGCAGTTGCAGGCTTGCAGCTGTCCCGCTCCCGCGTGCTTCAATCCGACCCAACCCTACTCAGCACTTTCCCGCAGATAATAATAGGTTTCCGCGCCGGAAAAGGACGCTGTCACGGTGCTTTTTCTCCCACTGCTCCTACCCATTTCGTCGTGCCCCCTGCTGCCTTTCGCTGTAGCACTATGCAACTCCGGCTCCGAGCCTCTGAGGCTGAGCCATCTCATCGCGCTGCTGTTCACGCGGACCATCCCGGCCAGCTACAGCAATCGGCACGACGGCTTTAGGCTGCGGCATCGCCATCTCGCATCAGTTTTTAAGGCCTTGTTCCTTTTTTCGATTAATCTAAATACGCTGTTTGTTAACCTAAATCAAATGGTGCCTAATAAAGGATGTCTGACACCTCACGGCTGTCTGATCAGACAGTAAACTAAGGTTATCTGGGCTGACGAGCAGTCGCTGAGAAATTATCTGCTGTCAATTTTTAATCTGTTCGTGTTGGGTGACTATCATGTGCCTAGATTGTATTTGGTCGATCGGTATATTTGTTCCCTTTTTCAGCCGTACGCATCGCACAAAACGGAGGTGGTTAATTTTTTTTAAACTGAGCATCACTTCGTCGCAACTTGGCAACACGTGTGGAGCCCTCTATGTTGTGTTAATAATTAGCTTACGTGCCCGGATTCTCGAGCTGCCGTGTTGCCTTTAGTGCGTGTTGATGCAATCGACCGATCGATCGATGACGGATAAAAAAAACCCGGTGAAATGATGATGTATTGATGGAGAATATATTGTGGAATTGAAGCTAAGACAATGGTATGTTTGGGTGTTTAATTGAAGCTGGTTTCGTTCATGCTGTCTTTGCTCATTTCTGCATGCTTTTTTGCTCTTGTCTGCATGCTTAAAGTCGTTCTGCACCCGTGGCAGATGATTACACGTGCCACTTTTCAAACAATTTCCCATACTCCGACCACAAAGCTGTGTCTCTCTCGTCTCTGAGTCAAATGAGAATTATAACTTTGCCCTTGAGTTCAGCAGAGGGCAATACACCTGATTTGGTACCTCTTCCGATATACTCCACGTCCATTTAGTAATGGAGGTACAATTCTGAACTAGGGGCATTAGATTTCCACTATACTTTCTTTCCTAAGACGCAACGGTGAAGTTGAAGATGTATAATGTCTATAATTATACATTTTCTTAATTTACCAGCACACGTGCCGATACATTTTCTTAGAAAATGAATTAAAATCCGGCCATTACATACAAAGCCGATGTACACAACCAATGTAGTGATGTATTTAGTCACATATGTGTATATGGTGTGCTGGTTGGTTTTTCTGAGGTGCACGTTTTTCTTGTAACCGCGTAAGGACAGGTGACTGATCGATCAGTAATGTGTGCATGTACACTTTCATTGTAATTGTAGAAAAATAATTAATGTAGACCCAAACATGCACTATCTGAAACATATCACTTCAATTTCCCATCTAACAAGCCCCTGTTCTACGATGGTGTCTGTTAGTACCGCCTTACCGGGGTGAAAACCGTATTTTTTGATCTCTGTCACCGTGTGCTATGATACGCCAAAAATCGTAACCATCTCGCGCGGACTCAGGCCTCCCCACCCTCTATATCACCATCACCAGTTCACAGCCACTGCCCATCTCTCCCTCTCTCTCCTCCTCTCTCTCTCTCGTTCGCATTGCGCCATGGAAGGAGCGAGCCTGCACTTGCATGCCCTCGCGAGGGTTCCCGAGGCGGCGCAGCAGGCGTTTCTCCGCTGGGGCTTGCTCCGTGATTCTTCAAGTAAGGTTTAATCATACCCTGCATCTGCATGGAGAGATTGGTTCATGCATACGTCTGATTTCTCCCCGCCGAGACATCCACGAGTTGGTTGCACTGCATGGGTTCTCTTTGCTAATATCTTTGTTTCTCCTTTTTCCCTTGTTTTTTCCTGCCTCTGCAAAATGTTTGCAAAAGAAATTAGGGGAACTGGAAAAAAACAAAAGGTTCATGATAAGTTTGGGGTTCTCTTGTTGGGTGTTCAGTTCATACATTCTTCACATGGATAAGAAGAATGTGAACAATCCAAGTATCCGTAACTATTAGCAAACAGCAAGGACCAATACGTGGTTGTAGTTCATAATTTTGGTTAGCACTCGTGGTTTTGTTAAACGTATTCATGTTTATTGGTGGGATAACACGCAGAAGTTACACGTTTACTATGAGAAATGCTGTATACGTCTGCTTGTGGTCTTACACATGTTCCTTAAGGAAAACTCAGCATGGTAATCAGTGATTAACTCTCTGTTCTCATATCCATATAACTACAAGAAACAATCCAGAACATTACTAGATATCAGAGTCTCTTACATAACATTACTAGATATCATGGATTTATGGTTGCAAAACATTTGAATGGATAAAGAAAATATATTATGGTGTCATTAGGGAAATGGAATATTCTTTTCAGTACACTGGATTCCTAGGAAAAGTTGTATCTTTAGCTGGAAGACAACAATAATACTTTGTGTTGGTTCATTGTAGTAAAGCTTTTGATAAAAGGGTATATGAAAAATGACTCTTGAACAAATCTATTCTGCTGGTAGTTCTTAACACATAAATTTCAATTGCAACATTACAGATTTCACTAAATTGCAACATTTGCAAGAATGGCAAGAAATGTACTCACCTTGCTTCTGGATGGATGCTTTTGCACTGATACATCTGATATTCATCATGAGTATCTTGGTTCAATTTCTGTACAAGAGAATCAGGTGGTGCAGGCAAAGATTCAAGACAGAAACTGCTGAAAGCAAGCATTCATATCTGGAACAGAACAACACAGAAAAAAAGCTGGGTATAACATATCAAGCAATTAAAGTTTGTTGCCTGCTTAACTTAGCAAGTTATACTCTGAAGATATTATTTTGGTTGTTACAAGGAAGCATAAGTGTCTGCAAACATCCAGCATTTGTTCTAGGTGAAAGTGTGCCGGTGCTATCCTGGACAATATTATCACTAGCAGCGTTCAGTTTTCAGAAGACAAAATCCGCAAAGCTTCCGCTTATAATTCGAGCATGGTGGATATTTAGCTTTCTGCAATCAATTACCAGTGTGGTATTTGATCTCAGGTCCATTTTACTCGATCATGAATATTTAGGACCTGAAAAATGGATTAACCTGTTCACGCTTATTATCTGCACTCTTCTATTTGTAATTTCCGCCAGGGGAAAAACAGGAATCACCCTCGTAGATAACAGCATAACAGAGCCACTATTGAGTCCACCTGTAGGACAGCAGACAGAAACCAAAAGGCCATGCCCATATGGAAAAGCAAATCTTCTACAACTTGTCACATTCTCCTGGATGAACCCTGTGTTTGCTATTGGATACAAGAAAACTCTAGATAAGAACGATGTGCCAGATGTCTATGGGAAGGACTCCGCTGAGTTCCTTTCCGATTCATTCAAAAAAATCATAGATGATATTGAGAACAGGCATGGTTTAAATACTAAATCAATCTACACAGCAATGTTCCTATTTATTAGAAGAAAAGCTATAATGAACGCAGGATTTGCAGTCCTAAGTGCAAGTGCATCCTATGTTGGACCATCCCTGATCAATGACTTGGTGAAGTTCCTAGGGGGAGAGAGGCAGTATGGACTCAAAAGAGGTTACCTTCTGGCTGTTGCTTTTCTCAGTGCCAAAGTTGTGGAAACAGTTGCTCAGAGACAATGGATTTTTGGAGCTCGACAGCTCGGGATGCGGCTACGGGCTGCTTTGATATCACATATCTATCAAAAGGGACTCCGCCTATCCTGCAGTTCAAGGCAGAAGCACACAAGTGGAGAGATCATTAACTACATGAGTGTAGATGTACAAAGGATAACTGATGTTATATGGTACACAAACTATATTTGGATGTTACCCATACAGCTTTCTCTTGCTGTCTATGTTCTCCATCAAAATCTAGGGGTTGGAGCCTGGGCTGGTTTAGCAGCAACACTGGCAATAATGGCTTGCAATATTCCACTGACCAGAATGCAGAAAAGGTTGCAAGCCAAGATAATGGCTGCTAAAGATGGTAGAATGAAGTCAACGACAGAAGTTCTTAGAAGCATGAAGATACTCAAACTTCAAGCATGGGATATGCAGTACCTTCAGAAGCTAGAAGCTTTACGAAATGAGGAGTACAATTGGCTGTGGAGATCTGTGAGGTTGTCCGCTGTAACAACATTCATATTTTGGGGGGCACCTGCATTCATATCCTCCATAACATTCGGCGCATGCATATTGATGGGAATTCCTTTGACTGCTGGTACTGTTTTGTCTGCTCTTGCTACATTCCGGATGCTACAAGATCCAATCTTCACGCTTCCCGACTTGCTTTCAGTGTTTGCTCAAGGAAAAGTTTCAGGTGATAGGGTGGCCAAATACCTCCAGGAAGAAGAATTGAAATATGATGCAGTTATTGAAGTACCCAGGAACGACAGAGAATATGATGTTGAGATTGATCATGGAATATTCAGCTGGGAACTCGAGACAACATCTCCAACTCTGAAAGACGTAGAACTAAAAGTAAAAAGAGGGATGAAAGTAGCAATCTGTGGAATGGTCGGATCTGGAAAATCAAGTCTATTGTCATGCATACTTGGGGAGATGCCAAAGCTAGCTGGGACTGTGAGGGTCAGTGGGAGCAAAGCATATGTTCCTCAAAGCGCCTGGATCCTGTCCGGGAACATCAGGGACAATATTCTGTTTGGAAATCCATATGACAAAGAAAAGTATGACAAGATAATACAAGCTTGTGCACTGACTAAAGATCTTGAGTTGTTTGCAAATGGTGATTTGACGGAGATTGGTGAAAGAGGAATTAACATGAGTGGTGGACAGAAACAACGAATTCAGATCGCAAGGTCAGTATATGAAGATGCAGACGTATACCTTTTTGATGATCCTTTCAGTGCAGTGGATGCTCATACTGGAAGCCAACTTTTCAAGGTTTGTTCTGTTAATTTCAATAAATGCGCAAGTATGAAGGTTATGTCTTAACTCCATTCTTCGTGGCATAGCGTTAATAAAAAAAAGGGCAAAACCATGTTCTGCTTTATTTCGTTACTTTTAGACCAATAATCGTTACAGACTCTAAGAAAATGAAACAAATTGCCTTGGCAGGATTGCCTGATGGGAATTCTTAAAGACAAAACAATACTGTATGTGACCCACCAAGTCGAATTTCTTCCTACCGCTGACCTTATACTGGTATGTATCTAAAACATTTTTTGGTAGATAATCATGTCAAAAGGTTAGTGTTGTTAAATAATAACCACGTTGATGCAAAAAATAGGTGATGCAGGATGGAAACATTGTTCAGAAAGGGAGATTTGATGAGCTTCTTCAACAGAACATAGGATTTGAAGCCATAGTGGGAGCCCACAGCCAGGCTCTTGAGTCTGTCATAAATGTCGAAAGTTCCAGCAGAGTGACATCCACTGAGAACAGTAAACCAGCAGATACTGATGATGAGTTTGAAGCAGAAAATGAAACGGATGATCAAATTCAGGGTATAACAAAGCAAGAGTCTGCACATGATGTATCACAGGACATCAATGAGAAAGGGAGGTTAACACAAGATGAAGAGCGAGAAAAGGGCGGTATTGGCAAGAAGGTTTACTGGGCATACCTGAGGGCAGTTTATGGAGGTGCCTTAGTGCCAGTCACAATCGCAGCACAGTCCTTCTTCCAAATATTTCAGGTAGCAAGCAACTATTGGATGGCATGGGCATCTCCTCCAACATCAGCAACCAGGCCAACTGTCGGATTAGGGCTCATGTTTGCCGTATACATAGCATTGTCAATTGGAAGTGCCTTGTGTGTCTTTGCTCGGTCCATGCTTGTTTCACTAATTGGGCTACTAACATCAGAAAAGTTCTTCAAGAACATGCTCCACTGCATCATGCGAGCCCCAATGTCCTTCTTTGACTCCACGCCTACTGGAAGAATTCTGAACAGGGTTAAGACTGACTTAGTTTGTAAACCATTTTATACTGCATCACGTACTCTGTCCACCCCTAAACTAATAGGTGTGTATTTATGCTTTAACAGGCCTCCAATGACCAAAGTGTTCTAGATCTGGAAATAGCAAACAAGCTTGGTTGGTGCGTATTTTCAGTCATACAAATTCTAGGGACCATTGGTGTTATGTCCCAGGTTGCCTGGCCAGTTTTTGCCATCTTCGTTCCAGTAACGGTGGTCTGTTTCATGTGTCAGGTATGAACTCACGACAAAAAAAAAGATTAGTTTATTACTAGCCTTTTGAACTACCATAGAAACCATGTGCAAAAGTCACTCTGTGCACCATGATGAGTTCCAAGAAGCTATAAGTACACCTTTTCTCCATAAATAATAGCGTTCATTCACAAAATACTGAATCCATATACTCTGTGTAATGTGCAGCGATACTACATACCAACAGCAAGAGAATTGGCTCGTTTATCACAAATCCAAAGGGCTCCCATCCTACACCATTTTGCTGAATCGCTTACAGGAGCATCAAGTATAAGAGCATATGGACAGAAAGATCGTTTCAGAAAATCAAACCTTGGACTTGTCGACAACCACTCCCGGCCATGGTTCCATAACATTTCTTCAATGGAATGGCTTTCTTTCAGGCTAAACATGCTATCCAACTTTGTCTTTGCCTTCTCTTTGACCCTGCTAGTGAGCCTTCCTGAAGGCTTTATAAATCCAAGTAAGCTCTAAGAAGCACTTAGGCTCTTGGTGATTATGGAAGCATTAAGTCACCCTATGTTGGCTGTTTTCAAACTTATATATTGTACATGCAGGCATTGCTGGACTTGCGGTGACCTATGCATTGAACCTCAACTCACAGTTGGCATCTATTATTTGGAACATCTGCAACACAGAAAACAAAATGATATCAGTGGAAAGAATTTTGCAGTACTCAAGGATCCCTAGCGAGGCTCCTCTAGTAGTTGATTATCGCCGCCCCCCAAACAACTGGCCACTTGATGGAACTATCAATATAAGATTCTTGGAGGTATGTGCAATGGTGCTATGAGCTGTGAATCTAGACAAGAAAGTCTATAATGTAAACATAATTTTATTTAGCAGAAATAAAATAAATTTTATCATCAGGATGAGTTCACCAGAAAACAAATTTGTAGTAAGTTTTGAAAAAGAAAATAAATGCCTAAAAGAAAATTATGACACAGGGAAAATGTTCAAAAGAAAAACATATGTCAGGAAGATGCTTTATTTCCTGATGACATTCTATTAAAGAGAACAAGAACACATACAAAAATCCCTGAAGTAGGCTTCTCATGGTTTCACTTTTATATGTTTACATAAGAGAAAATAAGAGTGTCTTGAATCGGAAACAGAAATGATAAAATTGACAATTTACTTCTATTTTCTGTATAATGAAAGAAACCAATATTATAATAGAAGGAAAATTTATTTATAAATTTTCTTAAAATAGTAGTCTTTGCTCAAATGAAGCCATCCAAATGCCGTCTTACTTTTACTATTTTACAGGTTCGATATGCAGAGCATCTTCCATCTGTTTTGAGAAACATATCATGTACAATTCCAGGAAGGAAGAAGGTGGGGATTGTAGGACGGACTGGAAGCGGAAAGTCAACTTTGATTCAAGCACTTTTTCGGATTGTTGAACCAAGGGAGGGAACAATTGAGATAGACAATATTGACATTTGCAGAATAGGGTTACATGATTTACGAGGCAGACTTAGCATCATTCCACAGGATCCAACAATGTTTGAAGGCACAGTGAGGGGGAATCTGGATCCACTGAATGAGTACTCTGATCAACGTATATGGGAGGTAATTAACCAACTATGTATACTTTCATGATAAATAAAATATTTTTCATCATGTGAAGTAGAAAGCTTTACTCTACGTATCATTAGCCATATCATAGCTATTATTGCATATAAATCATAATCCATGTTAAATAACACCTTGCTATGTATGGATGACGGGTACCTGCTGTGAAATCAATATGGATATTAGTAAGACCGTAAGAATGTGATGTATAGTGAGCAGTAACTGTGTCAAATAGAAAATGGAACTTAATTCTTCTATTATTTTTTTATCAGAATACAATTCTTCTATTATTTGATTAGCTATCTTGTTTATTCTCCTGCTGGCCAGATATTGGATAAATGCCAGCTTGGTGATATAGTTCGACAGAGCCCGAAGAAGCTGGATTCAACAGGTAATGTATCCTTTTTGGGTTCAGTGGTAAAATTTGAGAAAAGTATGGATCAGGGTTTAGAAATCCTACCCACAAGTTATGAAATGATCAAATAAGATTTGGTCTGCAGTTGTCGAAAATGGGGAAAATTGGAGCGTTGGGCAGAGACAGTTGTTTTGCCTTGGGAGGGTTCTGCTAAAACGAAGTAATGTTCTCATCCTTGATGAGGCAACTGCTTCAGTGGACTCCTCTACAGATGCAATTATCCAAGAAACAATCCGTGATGAATTCAGGGATTGCACAGTGCTGACAATAGCACATAGGATTCACACAGTTATTGACAGTGATCTCATCCTCGTCTTCAGTGAAGGTAAGCGATACCCTTGACAAACACATGCCAGTTTTTTACATGCCACTAAATTGTGTGCTCTTATCTGATGAGCAGGAAGAATCATAGAGTATGACACGCCGTTGAAATTACTGGAGAACGAGAACTCTGAATTCTCCAGGCTCATAAAGGAGTATTCACGGAGATCAAAGGGCTTTTAGCAGTGCAGCACACCACAATTTGAAAAGCGACGAGAACAACATGAAGCCAACCATGCGCACCGCAACAACACACTTGGGTAGAAAGGAGCCGCACTCCACACGATCTCTCTCCTAATGACAAAGCACGCACAAAACCCACAGAAATACAGAAAAATTAAGGGGCCTACAGTTGATGGAGCTAGCTCTTAGGTTCAGTATGATCCCCAAGAAAAGAAAAACACAATTTATGTAGAGTACTGTAAGTATGAGCTCATGCTGAAGTGGGGGAAAACTTTCCCCCAACTCATGCAATGCAGCGAAGCTACTCAGAGTCCGAATGTAATTGCTTGAAAAACAAATAAAGGTAATACCACGGAGCGAGATTTTCAGCGAGGGAACTTACGCGCTAGCGTGCCTCACTCCACTCAGGCATTCCGTCGAGCAGGCAGTCGGCGTTCGCGGGGCCCTGCGCGCGGAGTCGGGCCGGCGCTGCGGGAACACGCGCTGATCCGAGCGGGAGGATCAGGGCAGAAGCCAGATGGCGGTGGCGAACTGGCGGTGCCAACCGGCTTGCAATGTCGGCCCGGGATTCGTAAGGGGAGCGGCGGGGTTCGCTCGCCGGCGGCGAAGCCCCGGTGGTGACGGCGGGGAGAAGGACGGTGGCGGTCAGAATATTGCAGTCTCCGGACGNCCTCCAGGCGGGCTAATCTGGATCGTCCATCGTTGATCTAACCGCCTGCACCACATTGCCGATCTGACAATTTTTTTCTCCTAAAAAAAGGCGTGACAAGTGAGCTGGTGGTTGGTTCAAGGAAAAAAAAGGGACTACCTGTGCTGCAATCGCCTGCAAATTTTGTATTTGTCAGTCAATTTTTTATGCCGTTAGATGTGCATCCAACGATAGGCTGAAAAACACAAAAAGAAGAAAGAACAAAAAGGGATGATGGACCCATTGTGCTATTCTTCATGGGCCCATGACGAGTGTAGTGTATTATTTGGCCCATGGATCTTGGTATGTGATCAAACGGTGGGGAGGATTGACTGATAGAATCATATTTTGCAGTCACCTGCAAAATAACAAAGGCGAAAAATTCTCTGACGCTTCTCGTGCAACACCGAGTGAATTGATGATGCGTGTCCAGCCTCCTGCTACAGCCCGAGCCTTTTCTTTGAGCCGAGCTGACGCCTACCACGACAACATGGAGAGTCAAGCCACGATAATGCTAAACTTTGGCTGTGTTTGTGGGAAAAGCTTACCCTCGCACGAAAAACGAGATAACTTATTAACTTATAATTAAATAAATTTTTAGCTTAAAAAATCTAAAAATAAATTAATATGATTTTTTAAAATAACTTATATATATTTTTAAAATATATAATTTAATAATTTAAAAACATGTGTATGGAACAAGTGAGTAAAAGTGAGAATTTATAGTTTCGAAAGTAGCCTTTATCATATTAACTTAGCCGTGGTACGGTTCGTTAAGTGTGTGGTTGGTTTATTGCCACGACAGTGTTTTAAGAGTATGACAGGTTTTTATTGGCAACGTGGCTCACACTCCCACACCATACAGCGCGAAAAAAAGTCACGACCATATCGGCCGATTCTAATTTCTACATACGCATCAACGAAGGACGATACACGCGTATATATGGTAGTAGCTAGTATGTGTGTTTTTGTTGATTTCAGCTTCGCTCGTTAGTGATGCTAAGGCTGTGTTCGTTTGGTGGTTTTGGGAAGATATTTTCTTCGTACGGAAAACGGAGCGACTCATTAGCACATGATTAATTAAGTATTTATTAATTTTTTTAAAAATGGATTAATATGATTTTTTAAAACAACTTTCGTATAGAAATTTTTTGCAAAAAACATACCATTTAGCAGTTTGAAAAACGTGCGTGCGAAAAAAAAAGATGAGAGTTGAAAAGGTTGGGTGAAAGGCTGCCAATCAGAAAAAAAGGGGGCTTGGTTTTCTGCAAAAACCGGCCGCAACGGTGCAACAACAGATACGTTCCCTGAACAATCAATGGTACGACTCCCGTACGGTAACCATGTATGGTTTGCTCCTCTGTCTTTGTACCTCCATTTTATATTATAAAACATTTTAACTAAATTTATAAAAAATAGTAATATTTTTTTAAAAAATATTTTATTAAAATATATTCAATACTGAATTTGATGAACTAATTTAGTAATATAAATATTATTATTATTTTATAAATTTAGTCAAACTTAAAAAAATTAACATAAAAATATCAAATCGTCTTATAATATAAAACAGGAGAAGTATGTGACTTTATAGGTTTTTATTTTAACTGTGGACAAAAGTTATAAGTAGTATTTTAGTGCAAAACTAAGTCCTGCTATATTTTGAGCTAGTAAATTTATATTTTACAGTGTATTTGTGAGTTCAAACAATACAACGTGTGTTTAAATATCACAAACAATACAATACTATTCTAGAAATCCTTATATTTCAGTATGGAGGGAATATCTGTTTGATTTATTTTGGGCAGCCACCCTACAGAATTTCGCTGCTGGGTTACTGTCACGAGTGTGGTCATTGTCACGACAATGGTTTATCACATTACCTTAGCAACATTGCTCACCACATGTTATTGAATTAGTTTTGAGAGTAACTTTATCACACTTGTATGCAACGTTCCTAGACTGGATTGATGAACTTTTTTACTAACCTTTTACAAATTGCCTAAACTAAACTTGTTTCGGCACCAACCAAGTATGAGTCCAGATTCTTCCATGCCATTCCACTACTCTAGGTGCGCACACATGTCTCTATCGATTCTCACGAATCAACTTACTTGGGACCTACCTATCGTGCGAGCGAACTAAGACACCACTATCTTTGAACTTCGACAGTTTGAATTATTTAAGTACTATGGTAGGCAATTATTTTAACCGGCTTGATAAGTCGATCTTTTTCATGTCGACCTGAAGTGAGTGACCATATAAACAAAGAGTTGTAAACACCACTGTAGCGTAGATTTTTTTAACCATGAACTGGTTTCTGTAGACATATGTTATAGCTTTATAAGTTTACAAAAACTTGTTATGAAGAAAAGGTTGCATGTAGCGAATGAAAGCAGAGCTATCACATTAGATAACGGAATATTTATACTTCGTTTGATCATCCACCACAACACTGATTCAGATTGGTACACCGGTGCCGATCTTTCATTGATCTGAGCCTCAAGGTTGGATCCGAATCATACGATACTGTCTTTACACGCGTTGAGACAGAAAAGTTATTAGCCAAGTAATCGAGCATTAGAGGTACATACTTTACACGCACTTAAGCACTTAATGACTATGCTAATCCAAGTACGACATTTAAGTATATAACCTAATGGAAACTACTAACAGGCTAGTCCCCGTGCTAAGTTGTAAGCTGTTTTACACAAATGTTACTGTTCAGCAGCGGACAGACGGACACTCTCTAGGCGAAACAGTAGCTGAAGCCAACGGCTTCAACATGGTGTACAAAGATACTGCAAATCAATCAGGTAAGATTCATGCTAATTTTTGTCATGCTCATATGAATGGAATCTTGCTTTATCGTGTGCTTTCTACTGAAATATAAGTTTTTCAAATAATTATTCCATAGACATTTATAAATACTTTGGAAGGAATTCCTACCTTCCGGAGCAGATCACAACCATTTCACTATGGCCCCACAAAGATACGGCAGAACCAGCAAGTTGAATAGATAGTATTTGTTGGGACACAATAGAATCAATAATACTGCATAAGATTAACCTACACGTAGGAATTATAAAGGCGCTCCTTGATGGAGCATTTCAATACAACATTATCACAAGAAGAAAATGACCTGCCATTATCACAATACCTGGGAGCAGCTTGATCCGTCTGACCTGCCATTTTGCCAAGCTGCCTGAGAACAAAGGTGCATACATACTATCACACTTTAATGAGAACTGAAAGTATGTACTTGCAATACAGGCATTAGGAATTTAGATAAGAGTATTTGCAGAAACCATGCTGATGTTTATAATACACTCTCATAGATTCTCTTAACTCCTAAGGTAGATGTTCTAGGACTCCTTACACTTCGCTGCGGTGTCCCATATGTGGCGTACTCCTTGATTAGATTAAAACTGTACTGCATGTCTGCATCAGAATCACAGAATGTTCTTACGATGTTAGTATTTCTGTATAACCAGCATCCTTTGTTCAGTAGGGGTAATTCCCCTCCACCTTCCATCAAAATGACTGTAGGTGTACACCTTGAAAAATCCCGGATAGCCAGACAGGTGAACAGTAGGTTACAGAAATTAAGAGCATGAAGAAGGCAATGGGCAACATGGAAAAATCACATATTTCAGGCTTAAACTTGCGATGGGCAACAACAAAAAAGAAGACCACAGCATTGACGCAGTTTATTAAGTTTCATATAATCGAATATTTGAGTTCTTTATGACTAAGCAACTAAATAGTGTAGTTTACAAGTTTTACTTGGCATACGTACCATAACATGAAATTAAAGGTATGATTTTTGCAAAATGACCACTTGTGTCAATTATCATTTGAACCAGAAGAAATATCAGATTTTTTTAATTATCCTTTTGTACAAATACACGTTTGTTCATTGCAAAACAGGGATCCAATTCACCTGCAGCACACAAGAAACATTTCCAGATGCTTCAAAAGATGAAAATGTGAATAACAGGAGGAAATCTTCTTATGGAGAGGCAACTATTTCACAGCTTTTCACTTTCTCTTGGATGAATGGTCTTCTTGCTAAAGGTGCCAATAAGCCTTTGAATGAGGATGACATACCAGATGTTGGTAAGAAGGAAAGTGCCCAACACATCTCCAGAATATTCAGTAACATCATTGTAAAAGGGAATTTTCCTCTGACAGTTTCGTCGATTTGTAAAGCAACCTTCCTTCTCATTTGGAAGAAGGCAGCACTCAATGCAACCTTTGGAGTCCTAAGTGTAGTCGCCTCCTTTGTGGGGGCATACTTAATCAAGGACTTCGTGGGCTATCTAAGTGGAGATAATGGATTTGAAAGAGGTTACTCTCTTGTTCTTGTATTTGTAGGCGCGAAGGCTATTGAAACTCTTGCTTACAGACAATGGTTCTTTGGAAGTCTACAGGTTTATTTGCGCCTAAGGACATCTATGATATCTCAGGTATACCAAAAGGTCCTTTATTTATCAAGCCAGTCAAGGCAGAAACATACCTCAGGGGAGATAATTAACTATGTGAGTGTGGACATCGAAAGGATTGTTAATGTTGCATGGTATGTGAACATGGTCTTCATGATGCCTATACAGATTACACTAGCAACTTATATTCTTTGGAAAAATCTTGGTCTGGGTTCTTTAGCTGGAATAGCAACAACAGCCATAATAATGTTCTGTAATATTCCTTTTACAAAAATCCAGAAAAGATTGCACGCAGGAATTATGAAAGCAAAAGATGACAGAATGGAAATGACATCTGAAGTTATAAGAAGCATGAAGATCTTAAAACTTCAAGCTTGGGATATCCAATACCTTAAGAAATTGGAATATTTGAGGAAAGGAGAACATTTGTGGTTGTGGGAATTTCTAAGACTAAAAGCACTACTAGCATTTATGTTCTGGGGAGCACCCGCTGTCATATCAATCATGACATTTGCTTCATGCATTCTGATGGGAATCCCTCTAACAGCTGGAAGAGTGTTGTCCACACTAGCAACTGTGAATATACTGAAGGAGCCTATCTTTAGTCTACCAGAATTGCTTACTGCCTTTGCACAGGGGAAGGTCTCAGCTGACAAAATAGTGTCATATCTCCAGGAAGAAGAAATAAGATCTGATGCAATTGAGGAAGTAGCAATAGACGAAAATGAATTTTCTGCAGAGATTGATCAGGGAGCATTCAGCTGGAAAACTGATGCAAAAATCCCAACACTTCAAGACATACATGTAAAGATACACAAAGGGATGAAAGTGGCAGTATGTGGAGCTGTTGGGAGTGGAAAATCTAGCCTGTTGTCATGTGTACTTGGAGAGATGCCAAAAGTGCAAGGAACGGTTAAGGTCTTTGGTACCAAAGCATATGTTCCACAGTCATCATGGATACTTTCTGGGACTATTAGAGAAAACATTCTCTTTGGAAGCCCATTTGAAAGTGATAGGTATGAGAGGACAATTGAAGCATGTGCCTTGGTTAAAGACATCGGAGTTTTCTCAGATGGTGATATGACAGATATAGGAGAACGGGGAACGACTATGAGTGGGGGACAAAAGCAACGGATTCAAATAGCGAGAGCAGTTTACAAGGATGCTGATATCTACCTGCTTGATGATCCTTTCAGTGCTGTAGACCCTCAAACTGGGAGGCATCTATACGAGGTCTTTTTCCCCTTAAGTGCCAACAAAAGAAAATAACACCAGGGTCACAAAAATATAATGCTTTGATGGTTTCAAATTTTCCATAGTTAAAAGAAGTCATTATGTTCTCGTCCATATATTTGAGATCTTGTGATTATTAAATAATCTTGTCCATATTATTATTGATATTTATTTATTGATATTTATTTCTCTCTCTAAAATAAATTGCTCATATCTATATTTTTACTGGCAAGGAGAATCCCTGTTACATAGCCAATAACAGTGGCTCTATACATTTATGCAGAAATGCCTGATGGGGGTCCTAAGGGACAAAACTGTATTATACGTCACGCACCAAGTTGAATTTCTAGCTGATGCAGACCTTATTATGGTAAGCCAAAAAGAAAAAACTAAAGACATGATTGTACTGAACATTAGGATAAATAATAATGACTATGCTTAAAACATGTTGTGCATATGGATATCCTTTTAGAGATTTTACAGCCCTTTGCAGGTATTGAGGTGTAGAGGTATCTCCTAGTGTAAGTTTTGTATAACTTTAGGTAGCTACACCTATCAGTTCTCATGATCCACACTAGGAGATACTACTACCTCTCAATAACTCATAAGGATCCCAGAAAAGAAACTAGTATGTATAACTTGACTGGTTGAAGCAATATTGCAGGTGATGCAAAATGGAAGGATAGCACAAGCAGGGAAATTTCATGAACTCCAACAGAACATAGCTTTTGGAGTTATCTTTGGGGCTCACTTCTGTGCCGTCGAACAAGTTTGTAACGCAAAAGGCACAAGCATATATTTGTCAAAGCATCATGCAGAATCAGAAAAGGTACCAAGCATCAATGAGTCCGATGGAGAAAAGGAAATCAGCAGCAAATGGCAAAACACGAATATGATAAATTGCAGACAAGAAGTATTTAGAGATAACACTGAGGAAGGGAAATTGCTGCAGGGTGAAGAAAGTGAGAACGGATACATTAGCAAGCAAGTGTATTGGTCATACCTCACAGCTGCTCGAGGTGGGCTTTTCATTCCTATGATAATTGCAGCACAATGCTTCTTTCAGATATTTGAAGTGGGAAGCAACTATTGGATGGCATCAGCTTGCCATCCAAGAACTGGAAGCAAATCAAAAATGGAATCCACCCAGTTCATGGTATATGTATTTATATCAGTTGGCAGCGCCTTGTGTATCTTGATTCGAGCAGTTCTTGTAGCTGTAACCGGCCTCCTCACATCAGAAAAATTGTTCAAGAGCATGATGCATTGCATCTTTCATGCTCCTATGTCTTTCTTTGACTCGACACCTACAGGGCGAATCTTAAACAGGGTTAGTCCATTCTCCTGTCTCAGAAGTGTAAACTATGTAAAATAAATCCTAAAGAAATTCTATGTAAAGTAAGTAAACATATATTGCATTACACAGGAAAGTACTACATTTTACAGGGAAAGAAAAGGACACATAAGTTCTGGAGTGTAATGTGTATGCCATTTTACCTGAGTTGCTAATACATGATTTTTGCATTGTTCATGTAGGCTTCTATTGATCAAAGTGTGCTAGATTTGGAGACAGCGTCAACATTAAGTGAGAGCACATTTTCAGTGATGCAGTTTCTAGGAACAATACTAATCATATCATATGTTTCCTGGCCAGTTCTCATTATTTTTATTCCATCAATATTGATTTGCATCAGGTATCAGGTAAGAGTTAACTGTAACTTAGTCAGATTCAAAATAGTATCAGTACACACAATATGCCTATTGAGAATGAATGATATCTCCCATAATGTCCTGCAGAGATATTACAGTCTAACAGCAACAGAATTAGCTCGCCTATCAGGAATTCAAAAGGCTCCAATTCTTCATCATTTTGGGGAAACATTCTATGGAGCTGCAATAATTCGAGCATTTAGCCAAGAAGACCGGTTCTACAGATCAAATCTGAGTCTACTTGACAACCATTCAAGACCATGGTTTCACTTGATGGCTGCAGTAGAATGGCTCTCTTTCAGAATGAATTTGTTATGCAACTTTGTCTTTGGGTTCTCGTTGATTTTGCTTGTGCGTCTTCCACAAGGTTTTGTTAATCCAAGTAAGTTTTGACTTGTTCAGACCCATGAATTTAATTGAACATAAACTCATGCTGTTCTACCGTCATTCAAACTTGAAGGATAAATATCTTTTTTTCTGGAAGAAGGGTTGATGTTCTCTTGCTGCAAAACAGGCATTGGTGGGCTGGTAGTGATGTATGCATGGAATTTGAATACACAATTATCAGAAGCCACCCGGAATATAAGTCGCGCAGAAGCAAACATGATATCAGTTGAAAGAATATTACAGTACACAAAGCTTCCAAGTGAAGCCCCAACCATAACTGAGGGTAGCAAGCCACCAATGGCATGGCCAGAGTTTGGCATGATAAGCATAAGCAACTTAGAGGTATGGTTCAAAATGATTAGAAAGAATATCATAATAATTTTATTTAATACTAAGTATCAGAGGTGTATGCCCTTTACTTGGCCCAGTAATGATATTGCCCATTTAATCCTACAGGTCAGATATGCAGAACATCTCCCTTCAGTATTAAAAAACATAACTTGTGTGATTCCAGCTGAGAAAACAGTAGGTATTGTTGGACGCACAGGTAGTGGGAAGTCAACCTTAGTACAAGTACTTTTTCGAATTGTTGAGCCAAGAGAAGGGACCATCAAGATTGACAGCATCGACATCTGCAAAATTGGACTTCATGACCTGAGATCGAGAATATGTATTCTCCCACAGGATCCGGTGATGTTCGATGGTACAATCAGAGGAAATCTTGATCCAATGAACGAGTACCCAGATAGTAGGATATGGGAGGTAAGTTCAGAAAACTAACATTCTAACTAGAAGATATGACAAATATTTTCTATTTGCATAGACAATGGTTCCATAAATAGCACAAATCATATAAAGCAAAAAAAAATGGCAAGCGTGAATAGACAACAGCAATATGAAGTGAAGATGGTACAGATAGCAACCCCCGTCCACCAGTAAATAAATAAGACCTCAAAAGCAAGCATACAAACTAGAAGTAATTTTAGGGTAGATCAACAGTAGTTTTCATTCTGAAGTAATGAACTACCCATGTCAGGTAGTAGACAAGTGTCAGCTTGGCAATGTGGTGCGCTCGACTGAGAAAAAGCTGGATGAAATAGGTACTGCTCAGCATTACACTTTTGAAGGAGGACAAAAAAACATGTTAATATGTAGCTTTTCTGAAATACTTATGCTACTAGGAATTTATGTTTCATTCACAGTAATTGAAAATGGGGACAACTGGAGCATGGGACAGCGACAACTATTTTGTCTAGGCAGAATTCTCCTGAAGAAGAGCAAGATACTAGTCCTTGATGAGGCAACTGCTTCAGTTGACTCTGCTACAGACCGGATCATTCAAGAGATAATTCGTCAAGAATTCAAAGATTGCACAGTGCTTGCAATTGCCCATAGGATGAACACTGTTATCGACAATGACCTTATTCTTGTTCTTGGTGAAGGTAGGTATACCGCTATAATAATAAAACAACCTCAGAATATCATGTTGTACAGCTACCTCACTCTTTAAATCTGATATCTCTACGCAGGTAGTATCTTAGAATACGACACCCCCGCCAAACTGCTCCAGAGAGAGGACTCCACATTCTCTAAGCTAACCAAAGAGTACTCGCAACAATCGCAGCACTTCAAGTCTTCAACGGCAATGCACAGGATGGGTAGCTACTAATTTTCCTGAAGACATACTACATTCTACATGGCTATATGCCCCACAACACGCCTGAAGTATCCGCACCACAGCAAGGGGCAGGGAATTGCTTCGTCACTACCAAGTAAAATTTTCTAAATGTTGCATGTAAACCTATGAATAGCAAAACAGTGTAAATGATTAATTTACAGAAATGGTACTACCTTAGCTTGTGATTCCCAGATAAGAAAACATCCTGCTGGTTGAGGCATTTCGTCGAACAGCTGTTTCGCGTCCCCTGACCAGCACAGACTGGTAATCCAAGAGTTATGGGTCTACGAACCTATGCACACTGATTTGAACGAATGTTTGAAATTTGAGACTAAGATTCGGTGAGCAGTGCTTACGGATTTGAACACTGGGAAGATGGAGTTTGCATCTGGTCAAGCAGGGTGGTAGCGGCGGGTGGCGGCGGCCTGCAACCACGCGCAAGGCCATGCGCAGCTGCGGTCCTGCGGATTTCGGAGATGGGAGTGCGAAACACCACGCAGACACGCGCGGTGCCGCGCTAGAGCTCAGGGCCTCAGGATCGTGTTCCGCCTTCCGCGCACGCCGGCGAGGGCCTATTCGGAGGTTGTTTTTTTTTTCCTTATTTTTTTGAGAAAATTCGGAGGTTTGGTTATCCGTTTCAGCCTTACAGGTACGAGGCCCGTTAACGGGCCACTATGCCGTTATGTTAGGCCCATTGAGAGCTCACCATAGCGTGACGTCAGGCCCTTTTACACGCTATTAGAACGTGACATTCGGCCTATTTACTGCCCGTGAAGGTGCGACCCTCGACCCGTAAACGGCCCATTAAGGCGTGACATCAAACTTATAACCTGCAGCTAGTCCGTGCAGAATCAAAGCCAGTTTCTACTAGCAAAGGAATAAAATGTTTAAACCCACTGTTCATCAGAAAGAAAAGCAAGATGTTGTAGCATGTTTATATTAACAAGTTACGCAAGCTGCGAATACATAAGGAGATACTCACGCACAGATGACAAAAAAAAACAGATGTCAATCCTGGTCCCTGGATCTGTTGTATTAGCATCATTGGTTCTTTCTCATCGTTATGCATCCATGGCAGGTAACATGCTAACATAGACATACTATAATCTGCAAAATATTAAATATTACAAAAGGATTGCAAAATATTAAACATTACAAATTCCACATGAGAAAGGCTCTCCACTCTCTGTTAGCCCAAGCTTTGCTCCTCAATAACGGTCCTCTCTAATGATCAAACCTGTAACATATGGTGATCATTAGTACTGCAGAAAAAAAAAACAATTGTGGCTACAGAATGGATCAACTATATGAAGAGCTTCTCACCATGTGATGTCTGGTCTGCCTTTCTTCATTTCTCTTCCATGTTCACAGTCACACTTGGTTGAGAGGTGTAGCATTACCCCATGGTCAGGTAGCGCAGTGCCTAGACGCGCCAAACCAATTGCGGTCTGATTTGCCTCCTCGTCGACCCGCCAAGCTATGTACTCCCTTTGAGCCCATCCAGGAGGGATCACAAACTCAGAAGACGAAGAACATTCGTCCACATCTTGACCATTTCCATTGTTACACACTTCAGATAGCTCAGAAGGCGAAGCATCTTGTAAAGAACCATTTCCATTGTTACTGACTTCAGATAGCTCAGCGGGCAAAGCATCTTGTAAAGAGCCATTTCCATTGTTACTGACTTCAGATAGCTCAGCAGGTGAAGCATCTTGTAAAGAACCATTTCCCATGTAACAGACTTCAGATAGCTCAGCGGGTGAAGCATCTTGTAAAGAATCACTGTTCTCACCTTTACCATTCTCGCAGTGACTGTCATTCGGTGGCTCACTAGGTGATGCATCCTGCAAAGAACCGTCATACTCATCTTTATCATTCTCACTACTACAGTCATTGAGTGGCTTAACAGGTGATGCATCTTGTGAAGAACTATCACTCTCATTGTCAGTCTCTTTGGATGACCCAGCAAGCACACCAGCCCCCTCACATGGCATCAAATCCATGTACCAGTAGCTATGTAAGAATGAATCATGAGCTCTTGCAGGTGGGCAAGAGATTTTGTTGCACCAATGTATCACCGTGAGATCGTCCCCCTCAACGATCAGCTTTTTAACTGGTTCATGGTGCTCAAGCATGATTTCTAGCGCACGTTCAAGTGCCTGAATACTAGCCACAGTCTGATCCACGTTACCTAAGGAACCGATGAAGTAGGAGAGTGCACCTTCATCATTGTGGAATACACCACCCATGCCAGCGGAACGATTTTTGGAGCAGCCAGTGCCATGGAAGTTGAGCTTGATCCAACCCTTGGGTGGAGGCGACCAAGTCTTCCGATGCATTGCTGGGATTCGATGCCGGAACTCCTGTCCCCAGAATTGAGGTTCATCATCCTTGCAGTCGCCTTGATCTTGTTTAAATGGATGCGACATTCTTTCTTTCAGGTGCATATGGAAATAAGACACATGACTGAAAACACAAACACAAGAACATTACATGATTAGTCTTATTTACCTAAATTTTGATTCAGAGTGTACAAATACTAAACAAATGATGAATAATAAGTAGCAAGATATTGCCCTTAAGTCTCAAGAGGTCTTACTCAAAAGCAAAGAAGGAATTATATTCCAGTTCCAATTCAAAGTTAAGGAAAAACTTTTCCTTAAGAGACAACCCTGCAAAAGTTAGCTCCACCATCAAACAAGAGTAACGAAAAATAAAAATGAGGTATAAAACGAAGTTCGGAAGAAAAACACACATACTTGGCACATGTGAGTTCATGTCCACATCAGCGGCAACATCAAGAAACTCAACCCTCAGTTCAGAAACTCCCCAGAATTCCTCATTAAAATTTTCCATCACAATGACGTCATTAATATAATTAATACTTGCCCAAAGAAACCTGTCTCTTTCCAAAGCTAGGGAACTCTTGACACTGGTAAATCCACTGCTCCTGTTTTCAAGCGCAACAGAAATACTTTTCCCACTATTCTTGAACCCATAGGAAACTAGAATGATCTTATTTAATTGCTTAGTAGTGAAATTTGACTCAATGAGATTTCCAACGAATTTCAATCCTGGAACAAAGAAAAGTGTAGGCTTTTCAACACTTCTTTGGCATTGCTCATTCACCAAAAGCACTCGTAGACCCAAGTCGAAGCATGCTTTGACATCAGCAGGAGAGAGTGCTGGATCATATATTTCAATGTCACCAATTGGGAATATATTATCTATCTTTAGAAGAAGAGCGAAGGCAAGCTGATATTGAGACTTCACGTCAAATTCAAAGCTCCCAAGGCCATAAACAACCAATTGGAAGCATTCATGTGCTCCCAACATGCTTGAAATGTGAGAAGAAATGCTCTCATCTTTCTTCACATGATCAACAAACTTTGTGTACAGTGCAGAATTCCTAACATCGGAAATAGTTTCATGCATTTCTTTAACTATGCTTTTAGCTTCCTGTAAGTGCTTGTCCTCAATGTATGCATCACTAGGATTTAAATGCCACCTGGTCAATTAATTCATTTAGAAAAGGAATTAGTTTGTGAAGTCATCAATAGCGAACAAAATATATACCACAAAATTATTGGCGCACATGTGACAAATCATAACAGAGATGGTCTAAAAACATAGTGATGACTGATAAGACAACAAACATGTGCTGCAGCAATCTGTCTAGTCATTTGTATTTCTCTGTTCAGGACAAACTTGAGTTAATCACTGAAGTAAAAGAAAAAACATGCATTGTAGCAATACTATAAGAACATGCATTGTAGCAATACTATAATTAATGCAAATCTCACTCAAACGGTAAAATAGCCTCTTTTACATAAGAAACCCCTTTTTAGGGTATACGCAAACACAAGAAAGCTGCCTAAAATGTTGTCATCATCTTTGCTTGCATTATCCTTCATTTAATATTTTTTAAACCAAAGCATCATTTTATTTAGTTAAAATGCACGGAATTCAGCAAGCAAATAAGCATGCAAAACTGATCAAAATGAATTGTTTTGTCAGTATTCAGTCTTACCCTTCTAACTGAGCATCACTGTTCATCTGGACATTGACATAACTCCAGACCCTTGTAGCGCAATTATCTGCACCAAAGAAAGTGGCAACACTAATTACATAATCCATATAGGCACCACATACACTTAAGCTTTTACAAAAAAGGGAAATGGGCTGCAAAAGAACCTGGTATCAAATGTTCAATATCAACTTCAGGATCAAACTGAAAGAAATGAACAGAAAAGATGCTGGGAAGAGCATAAATCATGGCAGCCCTCTCAATATGAGCAACGCAGTGCATGCATTTACACTTCTCTGATGAATGATTGTAGACAGACCGGTTCAATTCATCAGGATACTCATCTCCCAAGAGAGGGTTATCAAACAAACCAGATATCTCTGCACAAAGCTCTAATTCCTGAACATAGCTCTGAATTGCCAGTACCCTCCTCACCTTCTCCCTCTGCTCAGTGATACCACATTTCTCTTGCTTCGAAATGCTGAGCTCAAGCATCTTCACCATGGCACTGAAACTGTGCCCGAGCACAACGATCTTACCGAGCTGGTCTGGGTTCCAGTTCAAGATGAGCAAATTCTCAAAGAAGACGCAGTCCGCGTATGGCATAAAGATCAGAGTTGGCTGTTCGACCACCAGGCACAGCGCAGGCGACGCGGTGACAATGCAGCCCAACTCCTCCATGGCCCGGCGCTCCACTGGGGCCACGGTGGGATCCACCACCTCGACGGCGCCGACCAGCTCGGGGAACTTGTCCCGCAGGAGGAGCAGCACGGCGAGGCGGAACCGCGGCGGCCAGCTGTACTGCATGCCGCCGAGCCTGTACGCCACGACACGTAGCCGCTCGCGGCCGCGCCCACGGATGCGCGCCAGGCCCTCGAGGCACGCGGCGTCGGAGGAGAAGAGCGCGGAGAGCTTCGCCAAGAGCGGCGAAGTCACGGCGAGCTCCATGGAGAGCCGCAGGAAGGACAAGAGCCGCGCGTGGTCGCCCATCACGAACTCCTCCATGATCAGGTGCGAAGAACACGGACCACCACCTGGGCACGCCGCGACACGCGCGCGCGCGCGGCACAGGGAAAAGGATGATATCACGACCACCGCGCGTGAAGAGAAGAAGCCACAGCAATCAAAGTCGGATAGGAGAAGGTAAAATCCTCACCATGTAGAGCAGGACGGAGTACTTGTCGATCTTGGTCAGGTTCCTTGTCCGCCATCTCCTCCGTCACCCTGCCGAGATCTGCAGCGGCGAGAGGGGAAGAGCGGATCAGTCCAGAGGCGCGCAGAGGGGATGGATCATGCAGTATGCAGCGAGGAGGAGGAGGCGATGAGGCGGTTACTACTACCGGGAGGAGGAGGCGGTGAAGCTGAAGCAGTTGCCATGGTGGAGTTGCCCATCCGCTACGCCGAGACGAAGCCCCTCGCCTCGCCGCGCCGCGTCGCGCCCGCGGCAGGGTGGTGTGGCCAAAGTGGGCTTTGTGGGCGGGCGTCTCTCCTGGGCTTCCTTGTGCTGTGGGAGTCTCTGACACAGTCGACCCTGTCACAGTTTCAGAGTGTTGTCAGATATATTTTGTTGCTTCCTTGCGGCAAAAAAGAAAAGAAAGGATTTTGTATGAATCACAAGTCTTGCTTTGCTTGCAGGCTGAATGCTGAAAGCATGTCTCGAATCACGCGATTATGGCAAGCGAGTACTGCCTTTGATCCACGTAGTATATAATCATTTTTATTTGTGTAGCAGAGACTAAAGTTGGGGAAAATAATTTTGGTGTTTTCTCATTAAATGAGATGAGCGACAGTTGAAGATAAAATGAAAAAAGAAAATTATGATATGATTGACGAGCAGTACTCTAGGTACCCTTATATTTGTGAAGAGAGGGGCAGTATGGTTGTGCTTATTAGTCCATCACCAAGTTACAGATAGTGTGCCGTTAAATGTAGTGCTCCCTTTTAAATATTTGATGTTTAGATGGCAATGGAATGGATTCATATGATATGCTGCAAATCTTTTTTTCATCGGGCCACAAATCTTGGAATAGATTCTTGTTTAATAGTAAGTTTAAAAGAATCCTAACGACAATTAAAAGGAGGGACGACGGGCAGGCCGTTAAGCAGCAAGGTCATGGCGGTTGGCGAGACTTCTAAAAAGTAAAAATAAACCCTAATGATAATTATGTTTGTTTTTTAAAATCTCAATGACAATAAAGAGAGAGGCAGTAAGTGGGTCTAGAGAAGTACAGTGATGAAGCCGCTGACGATTTGGTGGGACTTCTAGAAAGTAAAAAAAGAATCCAACCGTTAATTATGTTTAATTTTTAAAATCCCAATGACAATAAAGAGAGAAGGTAGCGAACGGGCCGTAGAGGAGTACAATGACGATGTTTGATGGGACTTTTAAAAATTATAAAAACAAAAACCAACTAGGCAATGAACTCTAAAAACTATAAGATTCAATTTTTAAATATTCTAAGGAGAATGAATAGAAGTCATGATAGATCAAACAAGCAAATAAAGGGGTGACAAAGGAGTACGGGGTAACGATTGGTGTGACTTTTAATAACTATATAATTAGAAACACGGAGATAATAAGATTCGGTCTTTCAAAGTCCTAAGATAACAAGATAGATATTTAACAAATTTTAAGTAAAATCATATTAAAAAATAGATAATTTTGTATAGGTGCTAGCCGCGCTATTGCGTGGCCATCCAGCTAGTTTATGTAAAAGTAGTACAGTTTCCGATCATTTCTGCTTTTAACCACATATTAATTTTAGCTTTTTAATTTCTTCTAGTGCCGTACTGCACTTGTCGCTAAATATGTAGTTAAACTAATAAATATGAAAATTCCTGATCGACCAATGATCGTTTTCGTATAAACATATATTTATGACCGTTATATACGTTTGCATCTTGCGCACTAATTTCAGGAATGCCGAGCGATGCAGGAAGAGTGCCACCACCTGTTTGTGGCGTGTTCAGACACCAATCGAGTGTGGAGGATGCTCGAAGGATGGCCAAATGTGCGCTTTCTGCTGCCAGGGGAGAGCGAGCTGGAGCCTGGAGCTAGCAGATCGGTGAGCTGGAGCTAGCAGGTTAGTGGCTGAGCACAAGACTGTTTTCGGACGAGCTACAGGAACACGTTCGACAAATTGTCTCTCATGGTGTATATGCTGGCTGGTGTGGAAGGAACGCAATGCTCGAATTTTCTATCAATGATCGCAAACGGCGGTGCAACTTTTCGAAGCTATTTTGAGATTGTTATTTGGAAGGAGGCCGAGTTGTTTTGAGATAACAACCAATAGTGCCAACCGTACAAGGTGATTTTTTTCCTCCGGAGTTTAGGTTTTTTGCCTGAACGCTAGGTCTTCAAATTTTCATTTCAATATTGTAATCTTCCCATATTGTAAATTCTCCAGCTCTTAATACAATTAGCTAGATGGCCCGCGCAATTGCGCGCTTAGCACTCACAAAATTATATATCTTTTGACATGATTTTACTTAAAATTTATAAAATAATCATCTCGTTGTTTCATGACTTTCAAAGATCAAACTCTATCATTCCGAGGTTTCTAATTTTATAGTTTTTTGAAATTCATATCAATCATTACCCCTTACTCCTTTATTTTATATTATTTTAATTTATATAGTTTTTTATGCTTTAGTTGAGTGTGTCTTTTTTCTAATTTCAGAATTTTTTTATTTTTTATTCCGAATTTTAATTAATCACGTAGTGGGTTCTTATATGAACTCTTCTTTCAATATTGCTTATTTTTAATTTTGAATTTCAGTTATTTTATAGATTGTATTTCTACTTGAACTTTTCTTTTCTTTTTCTTCGATTAACGTGGGATTCTCGAACTCTCTCTTTTTCTGATTTTAGAATTTTTTTATTTTTTATTTCGAATTTAATTAATCACGTATTGGGTTCTTATATGGACTCTTTTTTTAATATTGCTTATTTTTAATTCCGAATTTCAGTTATTCTTTAGATTGTATTTCTACTTGAACTCTTTTTTTTTAATTTCAGAATTTTTTTTATTTTTTATTCCAATTTTAATTAATCACGTATTGGGTTCTTATATGGACTCTTCTTTCAATATTGTTTATTTTTAATTCTGAATTTCAGTTATTTTTTAATTGTATTTCTACTTGGACTCTTCTTTTTTTTTTCCTCCGATTAATGTGGAAATTTTTAGCCTCCACAGCCAACTTGATGCCTTCTTTTTGAGCTGTCTTAATAATATAATATATAGATAGAACTGGTAAGCCAATTTTTCAGCCGGCCTGACAGAAAGATTTTAAAAAAAGATATACCGAAAAACTACAATCGAATCTGCAAATGAAATATCAAAAGGCATATAAACGTTTCCCCAAAGAGCACAGAATTTAAATTTTTTCATCGTATCATTCAAACAGACATTCAGATTCGAGAATATATGGCATGCCAAACACAGGCAATACTGTTTAGCATAAGGGTGCTGGTTCGACAAGGCCCTCCACTCCTTATTAGCTTGGCTCCTCAACAGGCAAACCTGTAGCATATGCTGATCGTTAATAATGCAGAAAAATAGCACTTGTGGCCACAGAATGGATCGGCAAAATGGAGAGGTTCTCACCAACCGTAATGTCTGGTAATCTGCCTTGAGATGCATTTGATAGCACAGTGACAAGGGATATGTGGTTTTAATCCCAATGTCTCTTGTTCAATTCCTAACATGCTCATAATTTTCTTCTTAAAAAATATTTGAAGGGACGTCTTTTCCTTCGAATCTCGTTTTTGGTAGTCTGCCATTCCTCATTTCTCTTTGGATTTCACAGTCACACTGGGTTGAGTTGTGTACCTTTACCCGATTCTGATGGTCAGGTAGCATACTGCCTAGACGTGCCAAACCAATTGCGACCTGATTAGCCTCCTCGTCGACCCGCCAAGCTATGTACTCCCTTGGAAACTGCTTAGCAGGTGAAGCATCTGCAAAGAACCATCCACTGTTACAGACTTCAGATAGCTTAATAGCAGATAAAGCATATATTGTAAAGAGCTATGATTCTCTATCTTTACCGTTCTCGATGTTACTATTCGGTGGCTCAGTAGGTGATGCATCCTGCGAAGAAATATCATGCTCATCTTCGGGGCTGATCGGTTCAGCTTGATTGCGGCTGCACAGCCACAGCACTGCAGCAGCCCTAGCGAAGAATTTGCTGATGGAACTACAGCTGCAGCTGCGCCACAACCACAGCGGCAGCCAGCTCTTCCGTGATGCATCCTGTGAAGAACTATCATTCTCATTGTCAGAGTCTTTGGATGTCTCAGCAGGCGCGACAGCCCCCTCACATGGCAATGGCATCGAAGTCAAGTACCAGTAACTACGTAGGAATGAATCATGCGCTCTTGCAGGCGGGTGAGAGATTCTGTTGAACCAACGTATCACCGCGAGATCGTCCCCCTCAACGATCAGCTTTTTAACTGGTTCATGGTACTCAAGCATGACCTTTAGCCCAAGTTCAAGTGCTCCAATACTAGCCACGGTTTGGTCCACGTTACCTAATGAACCGATAAAGAAGGAGAGCACACCTTCCTCGTTGTGAAATACACCACCCATGCCAGCAGAACGATCTTTGGAGCCACCAGTGCCATGGAAGTTGAACTTGATCCAACCTTTGGGTGGAGGGGACCAAGTCTTCCGATGCATTGCTGGGATTCGGTGCTGGAATTCATGTGCCCAGTCATGAGGTTTACCATCATTGCAATCGTCTTGATCTTCTTGAAATGGACGCGACATTCTTTCTTCCAAGCACATACGGAAATAAGACACATGGCTGAAAATACAAGGACAATAACAGTACATGATTCAGCATGTAACAACATTAGACAATGAATGCTACTAAGTAACAAGATATTGCCCCTAAGTCTCAAGAGGTCGTACTCAAAAGCAAAGAAAGAATTATATTCCAGCTCCAATTTGAAGTTAAGGAAAAACTTTTCCTTAAGAGTCAGCCCTGCAAAGTCAGCTCCACCATCAAACAAGAGTAATGAAAATTAAAAAATGAGGTACATTGGTATAAATCGAAGATGTTCAGAAGCAAAACACATACTTGGCAAATTTGAGTTCATGTCCACATCAGCAGCAACATCAAGAAACTCAAACCTCAGATCAGAGACTCCCCATAAGTGGGCATTAAAATTTTCCATCACAATGACTTCATTAATATAATTTATGCTTGCCCAAATAAACCTCTCTCTTTCCAATTCTGGGGAACCCTTCAAACTGGTAAATCCATTGTTCCCATTTTCAAGTTCGGCAGAAATACTATCCCTGATATTCTTGAACCCATAGGAAATTAGAATAATATTATTTAATTGCTCAGGAGTGAAATTTGACTCAATGAGGTTTCCAACAAATGCCAGTCCTGGAACAAAGAAAATTGTAGGCTTGTCAACACTTCTTTGGCATTGCTCATTAACCAAGAGCACTCGTAGACCCAAGTCGAAGCATGCTTTCACATCAGCAGGAGATAGTGATGGATCATAGATTTCGATGTCGCTAATTGGGAATATATTGTCTTCCTTTAGAAGTAGAGCAAAAGCAATCTGATATTGGGACTTCACATCAAATTCAAAGCTCCCAATGCCATAAACAACCAATTGGATGCATTCATGAGCTCCCAACATGCTTGAGATGTGAGAACAAATGCTCTGATCTTTCTTCACGTGATCAACAAACTTTGTGTATAGCGCAGAATTCCTAACATCAGAAATAGTTTCACGCATTTCTTTAACTATGCTTTCAGCTTCATATAAGTGCTTGTCCTCAATGTATGCATCACTAGGATTTAAATGCCACCTGGTGGATTGATTCATTTGGAAAAGGAATTAGTTTGTGAAGTCATCAATAGCGAACAACAAAATATATACCACAAAAATTACGCATATGCTTCACATGTGACATATCGCAACAGACCAATTGTTAAAGTTAATGACTGCAGTAAAAAAACAAGCATGTTTTACAGAAATCTGTTGTTTTTTGTTTGTCTGTTCAGGACAAATTTAAGTTAATCGCCGAAGCAAAACAAGAACCTGCACTGCAGCAATAGTACAAAGCAAATCTCACTCAAACAGAGAATCCCTTTTACACAAGAAACCCTTTTTTTTAGCAAACACATCTTGTTTGCATCATCCTTTCTTTTATGTTTTAAAACCAAAGTATCCTTTCATTTAGCTTAAAATTCACAGAAGTAGGCAAACAAATAAGCATGGAAAACTGATCCAAATGATTTGTTTGGCAGTATGCAGTCTTACCCTTCTAACTGAGCATCATAGTTCATTTGGACATTGGCATTGCTCCAGACCCTTGTAGCGCAATTACCTGCACCGAAGAAAGAGGCAACAAGTCAGCACACCCTAATGCCACAATTCATGTAGGCACCACACACACACACACTTAAGCTTTACAAAGTAAAAAAGGAAATGAGCTGCAAAAGAACCTGGTATCAAATATTCCATATCAATTTCAGCATCAAGGCGAAAGAAATGAACTGAAAAGATGCTGGGAAGAGAACAAATCACAGCACCGCTCTCCATACGCGCAATGCAGTGCATGCATGTACACTGCTCTGGTGAATTATTGTAGTCATACCGGTTCAATTCATAAGGATACTCATCTCCCAAGAGAGGGTTATCGAACAAGCCAGATATCTCTGCACAAAGCTCTAATTCCTGAACATAGCTCTGCATTGTCAGTACCCTCTTCACCTTCTCCCTCTGCTCATTGACACCACATTTCTCTTGCTTTGAAATGCTGAGCTCAAGCATCTTCACCATGGCACTGAAACTGTGCCCGAGCACGACGATCTTGCCGAGCTTTTCCGGGCTCCAGTTCAAGATAAGCAAATTCTCAAAGAAGACGCGGTCCGCGTATGGCATAAAGATCAGGGTTGGTTCTTCTACCACCAGGCACAGCGCAGGCGACGTGGTGACAGTGCAGCCCAGCTCCTCCATGGCCCGGCGCTCCACTGGGGCCACGGTGGGATCCACCACCTCGACGGCGCCGACCAGCTCGGGGAACTTGTCCCGCAGGAGGATCAGCACGGCGAGGCGGAACCGCGGCGCCCAGCTGTACTGCATGCCGCCGAGCCTGTAGGCCATGACGCGGAGCCGCTCGAGGCGGCGCCCACGGACGCGTGCCAGGCCCTCGAGGCACGCGGCGTCGGAGGAGAAGAGCGCGGAGAGCTTCGCCAAGAGCGGCGACGACAAGGCGAGCTCCATGGCGAGCCGCAGGAAGGACGAGAGCCGCGCGTGGTCGCCCATCACGAACTCCTCCTTGATCAGGTTCGAAGAACACGGACCACCTGGGCACGCCGCGCGCGCGGCACAGGGAAACGAAGATGACGACACCGCGTTGCCAAAAAGGAAAAAAAAACTTTCGTAGAGAAGAAACCGCATAACCAAAGTAGAAGAGGATAAAACCATCGATTTTAATGCCTTCTTCTCTAAAAAAAAACATCGATTTTGCACGGAGCATAGACTAGATTAGAACCAGAGAAGGTAAAAAGCTCACCATGTGGAGAAGCCGGCGAAGACTGGGGATCTTGGCTGCGCTCCTCTTGGTCCGCCGCTTCCATCTGTCTGGTCGCTGCAGAGCAAAGCACGCAGTCACGCAAGAGCACGCCCTTGGCAAAAGCTGAGAAAATACACCGTCGCCATGGATGCAAGAGGCTCAGTTGATTTACCAGGAGCAGGACGGAGTACTTGATCTTGGTTAGGTTCTGTCTCCGCCATGCCCGTCCGGCGCCGAGACGAACCGGGGTGGCCGGGTGGGCGGCCTCAGTGGGTTTTGCGGCCGTCTCCGTCTCTGCTCTCTCCTGGGCTTCCTTGTGCCGCAGGGGCAGGGGTTTTATTTACATTAGGACTTTGAGAATAAAAGATGTAGGAATAAAATATTAGTAAAAAATAAAAAAAATAGGTGCACAACAGGAAAGATAATCTCCTTAGTCGGTATCCTTGTTCTATTTCTTCGAGTTCTACTTGGAGAGAGATGATTTTTGCTATAAATATAAGACCCCTAAAGAGAAAAGAGGACACACCAATAGAGAAAAATACAAGCCTATACATATCAAGTCAGAAGAGAAGCTAATATAGATCTAGACAAACCAAGTGTAGAAATCACAGATATTGACATGAGAGATCTAGAGACATCTCCAATCTCGCCGAGTTCATATTCGAGGAAAAAGACTACACTAGCGTCGGCTACGTGTGAGAACTCTATGCCACCAAACTAATAGAGAGTAGATTAAATCATCCTAAATATTGTACTCGTATAATACTAATATATAATATATAAAGGTAATACCGGATTTAGTCAACAGGAATAGAGCTATTAATTGTTAGTTAAAGTGCCCGAAACTGTATAAAAACCCATGTCTCGTTTCTTTTATCTTAATCTCGCGTATACTCTGGTTTCAATGATCCCATATTATACAAATACCGTCTGCAAGTATAGTCCGTCGACACCACGATTCATTAAAACCAAAATATAGAAATATAATACTAGTAGAAAAAATAGAAGTACAACCGGAAAATATCTTTACTAACATAAAAGAAAGTTGTCGTCTTGCAATCCCTGAAAAACAGGATTTATAGGAATAAAATATTAGTAGGAATGATGAATAAAATATTAGTAGGAATGAAAAAACATATAGGAGTACAACTAGAAAATAATTTTACTGCTATAAAAGCGGGCTTGTCGTCTTGCAATTCCTTCTCCTACCACCCAAGTTTCTCCCGAAAAACCGGCGGCTTCTAGAAAAAAACCCAAACATGTAAAACATCATGCACCCTTAAAAAAAGTGAATATATACCACGGTCCATTAAAACAAAATACAGGAATAAAATATTAGGTGAAAAAAATAGGAGTACAACTAGAAAATATCTTCACTTACATAAAAAGAAGTTGTCGTCTTGCGATTCCTCCTCCCACCGCGGCATGCCTATCATCCCAAGTTTCTCAAGAAAACGGCGGCTTCAAAAAAACCAAACACGCAGCATATCTTGCATCTTGAGAAAAACATGTCAATATATACTATGGTTCATTAAAATGACGGTATACAGCCCAACATGTCTTAAAAAATACCAATATCAATCGACCCAAAAAATCAAATTATCTATATTTCTACTACTGTAAAAATGAAATCATTCTCCTTCTATACCCTGCTTGCATCACCCGCATTCCTTCCACCCACGTTTCTCCGAAGAAACCAGTGGCTTGCAGAAAAAACTGAACACACAACACATATCATGCACCTTTAGAAAAACGTGTCGATATATACACTGGTCCCCATGTGTCTCTAGAAAAAGAGCCAATATTAACAAACCCAAAAAAATAAACAATCTATATTGCGAAATAAAGGGGTTGTTTGCATGCTACACAATAATCATTTGCCATACTTTTGTGTCACACTTTAGCTAAGTTATGGCCAATAAAATGTAAGCCACACTTTAGCTAGCAAAAGAAGAGTGTGCCATATATTTTTGAGTTGATGACATGTGGGACCATAAGAAATGAAAGTGAATCTTACCATAAGTGTGACCATGAATCAAACAATGAGCTAACTTGGTCAAACTTGCCTAACATAAGGTGTGACAATCTTTGGCAAAGTAATCTGGACGATTTGATCAGTGCGCCTCTAGAAAAACCAACAAAAAAATGAATGATTTGTGTTTGGCAAAGAAATAGAATTTGAGCTGAGCATAGCATTAGCAATTTACCAGGAGAACTGAAAAAGACACGAAATATAGACATCTTGCTGTTCAGGATGCAGGAATCTTTACAGCAGGAAACGATCGTTTGCCATGGTTGGTAAGGGAAACTTTCAATTTCTTTTTTTGACTTGAGGGAAACTTTCATTTATTTTAATTTCCTTTGATCCAAACGGTTACATAGTGAAGTTTTTCTTAGGAATCAAAACCTTTAGGCTCTTTTGGAAAAAAAGGAAAAGTGAATGAATTTTAGAGGATTTGAATATTTACGGTAAAATTCCTATCAAGTCATTCAGAACAAAGGGTTGATGCTTAAAATTTTCATTGGAAATCCAATTAAGGTCTTATATCGTGGTTTTCTATTCTTGTGCCCACTATTATTTTATCTTTCCTATTCCTATGTACCATCCAAACGATTATTTTGGAAGATTTGAGTGTGTCTAATTCTTTAGGAATTTGCAAGGCAAGATATTCTAATCATGTGCTTTTCATGCTTTATGTTTTCAAAATCCTACATTTCAAAGTTCCTTGCAATTTCTTTGTAATTCCCTTCAATTCCACTAAAGGCTTCTTTTTTCTATATTTTATTGGATGTAACGTCCGTTCTGTCGTGGCGTTAGCGGAAAAACCTAATTCTTAAAAACCCTATTTGCGAAATTTTGCTCTTCGGTTGCGTCCTGTTATGTGCCCGGATCTCGTGGTTACCTCTCTGCTTAGTCCCGAAGAAATCGCGAAATCGGAACTCGAATCCAAACCTTAATTCCCTCCAAAATTCAAATCTCTGCCAAAGTCTATTTCACCTCCCTCTGTTTCTCGGGCCGTTTTCCGCTCGACCCATTCCTTCCCCCCCTCTCCCCTCGGCCTCCTTCTCCTCCCCGCTGGGCCGCGCAGCCCCGGCCCAGTCCGCGCGGCCCGAGCGCGGCGCACGTGCATCGCACGCGCTCGCGCGCGAGAGAGAGGTCTCCTCTCTCGATCTCTCTCGCTTTTCTCTTTCTCGCTCTCTCCCGCTCGCTCGTCTCTCTCTCTCTCTCCCGTTGATTCCCGCCGGCGCCCTCCATTTTCCGCCTCCGTCCGTTGGCTCCCGTGCCCCCGGGCGTCATGGCCGACCGCCCGGCCAACGCCGCCGTCATCCTTGGTGCCGACGCCGCCTTGTCGCCGCTTCGCGCCGCACCGCCCAACAGTCACCGCCGCCGCCACCTCCGCCCGGTCCCGCCGCTCTGCGCGCGTGCTGCCAAGGAAGAGAGCCGCGGCTCCCCCTCTCGCTCTCTCTCCGCGTTTCCCTTCCCGTTTAGACAAGGAGACTAGCCGCCTTTCCCCCCTTTCTTTTTCCTTTTTCCCGACCGCGCGCCTCCACCGCCTCTCCCGAACTGACCTTGTGCTCCACCGTCTTGCCGCCCCTTTAAACCCCGTGCCCTTCCCTCTCTCGGCCGCCATCTGCTCCACCGCCGAGCTCCTCCCTCAAAACCGCCGTCCGCCGTTTTCCTCTGCCGCCGTGCCATTGCCGTCGACCATTGTGCAAGGACGCGTGAAGGGACTCCGGACGCCGCCCTTCGTCCCCGTTCCTCGGCCCGAGGCTGAGACGTTTCCGTCGCGTGCCGTCGGATGCCGTCGCTGTCTTCTTCTTCCTCCCGCCGTCCTCCGTGGCAGCTACGTCGGCACCACACAAGCGCCAGCCGCCGCTTCTCCCTCCGTGCACCTAGTCCTCGTGAGCCGGGTCACCGACAGGCGGGTCCCGCTCGGGACCCCGCGCGGTGGACCTCGGTCCACCGATCAGCCTCGCCGCTGGGCTGCGCCACGATTCGGCCCAGTCGGCCTCCTCGCCTCGCGCGCGTCTCGTGCTCGGCCTTGGGCCGCTTTCTCCGCGCGCCGGCCCACTTCGCTCGGCCGCGCTCGCGGCAGCTCTCTGGGCCGCGTCCCGCGGCCGGCTCAGTACTCCCTCACGAGCCTCGTTCGCTCGTGAGCCGCGCCTCGTCAGCCGGCCCGTCGGCCTCTCCCCGCGCCGTTCGGCCTTGGGCCGCCTTCCCGTGCGCCGGCCCGCGTTGACCGGCCACGCCCATTCCTTGCATTGGGCCGCACCTAGCCGCCCAAAACAAAGTCCAATTCATGTCCTCCTCCATTTCTTTTTCAAAGGATTTATTAATTCCTTTTTCCTTTAGACAGAAAATCAATTAACCTTAGGAAATTCATATCTTCTCAACCGTTCGTACGATTGACTCCGTTCAACTTTCAAAATTCCTCAAAAATCGAGATCTATCTATTGGCACAATTAGTGGTCTTTAATAGGGCTTCCTTTTGATCGTTGTGTTGAGTCACCTCGTTTTGCGTGTAGCTTCGAAGCCAGAAGACCCGCAGTGCGCGGATTTCGAGGAGGAAGCTCAAGATCTCAAGCAAGGCAAGTCACCTTTGATCAATTGAACCCATAATTTGAATTTAAGTATTTTCATTTTGCAAATTATGCATCCGTTAGGCTACACACGACACTTGGCCGCGGTTTGCAATACAACCGGTAGGCCCTACCCACTTGCTGCATTTGACTTCCTTGATTATTGAATGACCTAACACCCATTGTCACCCTTCATGTCAGGTCTCGGTATTCGTACCCCGCGTATGAATATCGAGGCTCTCTTCAAATTTAAAATGATCAACTGGGTAAAACTTGGGTTACAACATCCTTGAAAAACCCGACACTTGGGTCGGTGCCTTGCAAACAAATTGAGTTTCCAAAACTCGTGGTGTGGGAGACATACTGGAGGTACGATTTTCCCGTTCTCGCCTTAAGGACCGATTCCTTGGGAATTACATCCGAGCATATAAAGTGTGACCACATGGTGAATGGGGCACCCCTGGTTGAGTAACTAGCTAGGCCAGGGAAATCTTGATGCCAAGGGACAAGTGGATTCGTCGGGGTGGTGTCGGGGAGGACCCCCGGGCTTCCTGGCACAGTTTGGTCTGGGACCTAACTTGGTGTTGGTCCGTGGGACCCCTCCCGTTGGCATAAGGTGACCCTGAGTCGGCTTTCGAAATGCCTTGTCGTGAAAACCTCAAAGTCGCTAGACGTGGCCGCTTTGCACGGGATGGGTGACTCGGGTTAGTAACGTCGTGTGGGTAAAGTGTACCCCCTCTGCAGAGGTTAACAACCTATTCGAACAGCCGTGCCCACGGTCATGGGCGGATGTGAGGTGATTCCTTAGCATAGCTTTGTTGACTACTTTGTGAACTGCTGTGGGTGTAAGGAAATCTTTTCAGTGCTTGACATGTGGCTATCGGTAACAGCCGGCTTCGAAAAACGATTGGCAGGGAGCCTTTCGTGCCGACAAAGTCAATCCATACATTTCACTACTCCGGCCGGATGAGACACACTTTCTCGTCTGTGTCGTCGAGAAGCACTCACTTAGTCGTTTTCGAAAGTCTTAAACTAAAATCGAACGCGAAAATAACTGGTTCTCCTTTGAAGCTTGCATCAAACACTTAATTTCCCTTGGCTTGCTGAGTACTCCCATACTCACCCTTGCTCTATACAAATAACCCCTCCCAGTTCTCGAAGACGAAGAGGTGGACCCTGCTGATGAGGAGTTATTCCAGGAGCAAGCGAACTACGAGCTGTAGTAGGGTTTCGGCTTAATCTCCAAGTCATGCTTGTGGCTTTGGGCTAGTCTCCGCTTCCGCCTTTTTTAATGCAGTTGCGAACTCGGGGTCTGTCCGCAGTTCCAACCTTGGTTGTAACTCTACTCTTAATAAAGAGACCTTTGTCACTGTGATATTCAATCTTCCTGTTGTACCAGCACTGTTTCCTGGGACTGGTACAGGTTTACAAGTTAATTTGGATCGCCTTACTCTGGCCACCGTTCGAGGCTAGTTTAGGACATGACACTGGACTTGTACCAACGTCTGGCATGCTTCAAAACTTGCAGCGTTTTTCTGGACGAGAGGCAGCCGTGGTGGTGCGACACTGCCACTGGACATCTGGACGCCGCTGTCAATGGCAGCAGGATGTTGCTCGACATAGGGAGAACTTTGACATGATGACATCCTATCTACTCGTTCGGTCAGCTACAGCTTCCACGCGAGATAGCATTCCCCCATGTTGTACGGGGACAACTTGATCCCCCATCTAGATTATTCAATGCATCTGGTAACTGGGCGTGCCAAAAGCGTGTTGGCGCAGAATTTCGACCCGTCCAGCAACCAAACGGGTTCCGCGTTACCACGGCGGCCTGGGAGATCTGCTTAGCTCCAGTGCAGGTCCAAATGGCTTGCCTAGTCGTGAATAGAGCGTGCCAGTTGATTTGATCTGCAATCAACAAGAAACAAGTAAACCAAGTCAGAAAACAATGGCCGATCGGTCGACAGACCGATGACACATTGTCATAGCCCAGCCGATAGGGCAAAGCTACATCGGCTCACTTAGAAAATGAATATGATATGATTCTAATCTTATCGGCCTTCATTGACATGTAGATCTTAACTAATAATATCAGCCGATAAGAATAATAAAGGTAACTACACCAGCTAGTACTCTAGTGCAACCTTATACGAGCCAATCGGCCAATATAAATTTCCACACAAGGTCTCCTTCCTCAAACGATTTGGCAACGACCTTTTTATTATAATGACGGGCCACTCTATCTTTATCACGCTTGATTTTCTCCAAGGCCCGTAATCGAACATGTGCCAAATCGTCCAATTCATCAACCATAAGATTGTGGTACTCATCGGCTGTCAAGTCGTCTTGCAAAGCAATCCTTCTTGAGCCGATGGCGGTTTCCCACGGCAGTACAGCTTCATGCCCGTAGACCAGTTGATAGGGAGACACTTGGATTGCACCATGGCAAGCCATCCGATACGCCCAAAGGGAATCGGCCAGCGTTGTATGCCATTGCCTCGGTTGTTCGTCAATTTTCCTCTTGATTAATTTGATTAAAGTCTTGTTGGAAGCCTCTGCCTGCCCATTAGCCTGCGCGTAGTAAGGAGAAGAATTGAGTAATCTGATGCCCATACTGTCAGCAAATTGGACGAACTCATCGGACACGAAGATCGATCCCTGATCTGTGGTTATCGTCTGAGGTAACCCAAACCGATATATGATATGCTCCTTGACGAACTGAATAGCATCTTTGGAATCAACCTTCTTGAGAGGAACGGCCTCAACCCACTTTGTGAAGTAATCTGTAGCCACTAATATATACTTGTGCCCCTTACTAGATNCTCTATTCGGCAACTTCCTTGAAGCTTACTTCGAGCCCAGACCAAGCCCACGTTGACACTGTCAACTCACAACCCGTATCGGCCCGTGACCAAACCAAATCCGTATCGGCCGATATGCCCTTTATAGCAACACTCCCCAAGTCCGATACAGTTACCGAGTCCGATACAAAGCTTGGTCCGATTCCAACTCAATCCTTCTTCTCTGCTTCGGTTTCCTCTTTCCTTCCAAGTCGATTACCAAAATCCGTCGTCAACACCAGGACGACAAGCCGCCCGACCATGTCACTACTGGAGAACTGATCTTTGGTCGGTATAAAAAAGAAACCGGAATAGTCCCGGTTCAAATAGGAACTGGGACTAAAGATCATCTTTAGCCCTGGTTAAAAAGTGTAATGGTCGCGGTGATCTTTAATCCCGGTTGGTATTACCAACCGGGACTAAAGATCATCTTTAGTCCCGGTTCACACCTTCACCGGCTGTGTTAGGCTAGTGTTAGGGGGTCGGGGATCTTTAGTCCCGGTTGATGTCACCAACCGAGACTATAGATCCTTACTTTAGTCCTAGTTGGTAACACAAACCGGGACTAAAGATGATTTAGATATTAGTCCCGGTTGGTGTTATTAACCGGGACTAAAGTGATCTACCTTTTTATACATCTTCATCCTCCTCCAGCCCGAGCCATTGCTGCCAAGAGGAGGAGGAAGAAGGGAGGTGCTGCCAAAATTTTTGATAAAATTGTTTTGGTGATAATATACAAATCGGAGAGATCGAAAAGGTTAGCAAATCCATTCTCTCATAATGTATGCTTAGCATATTACATTTATAGCTTTGTTTCTATAAAATATTGTCTCCAATAAGGTTTATGCAAAATGATGAGAGAGAATATGTGTAGGCAAAATTAGGTTGATTTTGAAATTAGAAAATTTGGATACATATGTTATAAAAGAGATGACCGAGGAAAAATATAGAAAACTAAGTTAGTTTAATAAAATAGTTAGAAAAAAAGTATAATTCATTAAAGATATGTTTTCAACTTTACAAACAATATAAAAGAATAATATGTGGGACTATTGTAAAATTTTTGTATGATTATTTGTAAAAAAAGTAGAAAACAAAGGTAATTGAAAAATATGTAATATAGCTAGAAATACTGTTCGTACAATAAAAAAATATGTTTAGCTCTTTGATAAAAATTTTAAAATTATTGTAAACTTCTCTTCCTTCTCGTTGCCATCTTTGTAGCTTTTTTCTATAAATTAGTTTCACTTTGAATCATGATGTTTTAAATTATTATATGATTATTTAATTAGTTCAATTGTGTGGATTTCGTTAGTAAAATTGGACTATTTGATGTATAGATGGATCGATAATGGATGTACACCGTGGACCGACGGTCGAAAGAGTTTATTGAAGGCATGCATTAATTTTTGAATGTGGCCAATGCTAACAAGTACAAGGGTTTCATGTGTTGTCCATGCAAAAAGTGCAGTAACCAGAAGGAGTATTCATCATCAAGAACTATTCATGCGCACTTGTTTGAGTCTGGATTCAATGCCTGGATATAATTGTTGGACCTCGCACGGAGAGCTAGGGGTTACAATGGAAGAAGATGAAGTAGAAGACGAGAATATTCCGGATTGGGCTCATCAATACGGTGGATTTGAAGAAAATCCGGGAGGCGAGGCGGACGGAGCTGTTTAAGATAACGACACTGTAGATGATCTTGGTCAAATGTTACGAGACGTAAAGGATGGCTCAGGCGTTTGTTCAGGAGCAAAGAGCATGCTAGCATGATGCGCTGGCACGCAGAAGAACGTCAACAAGACGGGATGCTGAGACACCCCGCCGACGGGTCGCAGTGGCGAAACATCGACAGAACATTTTCAGACTTTGGAGAGGATGCCCGAAACGTAAGGTTCGGTTTAAGTACAGATGGCATGAGTCCATTTGGAGAGATGAGCAGCGGCCATAGCACTTGGCATGTTACCATGTGTATCTACAACCTCCCCCCTTGGCTATGCATGAAGCAAAAATACATCATGATGCCAATTATCATTCAAGGCCCAAAGCAACCTGGTAACGACATTGATGTGTACCTAAGACCATTGGTTGAGGATCTGCTTTTGCTGTGGAACAAAGAAGGTGTCCCCGTATGGAACGAGGACAAACAGGAGCAATTTAACCTACGAGTGTTGTTGTTCGTGACCATTAACGATTGGCCTGCACTTAGCAACCTATCCGGATAGTCAAACAAGGGGTACAAGGCTTGCACCCATTGTATGGATAAAACTGAAAGTATGTATCTGAAACACTGCAGGAAGGTTGTTTACATGGGCCATCGTCGATTCTTTGTTGCAACCCATCCTGTATGGAAAAAAGGCAAGCATTTCGAACAGAAGGCAGACCACCGTACTAAGCCTAAACATCGCAACGGAAAAGCCGTGTTTGCTATGGTGAAAGATTTGAAAGTAGTATTTGGAAAGGGACCTGGCAGCCAACCTATAGAGAGCAAAGATGGTCACGCGGCGATGTGGAAGAAGAAGTCTATTTTTTGGGAGTTACCCTATTGGGAAGTCTTAGACATCCGGCACGCAATCGACGTGATGCACTTCAGTAAGAACCTTTGCGTCAACCTGTTAGGCTTCCTAGGTGTATATGAAAAGTCGAAAGATACACTTGAAGCACGTAATGATCTCAAGCATATGCAACAACGTGAGGACCTTCACCCGGAACCGAAGGATAAAGGAAGCCATTACTTGAGTCCTGCAAGCTACACCCTGAGCAAGGAAGAGAAGGAAAGTATGTTTGAATGCCTGGAGAGTATCAAGGTATTGTCTAGATACTCCTCAAATATAAAGAGAATAATAAGCATGAAGGAGAAGAAGTTTACAAACCTAAAGTCTCATGACTGTCATGTGTTGATGACACAACTGCTTTCTGTTATAATTCGTGGTATCCTTCCTGATAATGTCCGGGGAACAATAACAAAGCTATGTGCTTTTATGAATGCAATTCGCAAAAGATCATCGATCCAGACAGTTTAACAACCCTTCAAGATGACGTGGTCCAATGTCTTATCGGCTTTGAGATGATCTTTCCACCGTCATTCTTCAATATAATGACGCATCTTCTATGTCACCTTGTGTAAGAGATCAGTATTCTCGGTCCTGTGTACCTACACAACATGTTTCCTTTCGAGAGGTACATGGGCGTTCTAAAGAAATACGTTCGTAACCATTTTCGTCCGAAAGTAAGCATCGCTATGGGTTATGGAACAGAGGAGGTCATTGAGTTCTGCGTAGAATTTATTGAAGACCTTCATCCAATCGGGGTACCCGAATCAAGCCATGAGAGGAGACTACGGGGAAAGGAGACTCTTGGAAGGAAAGCAATAATGACTGTGGACAATGATTTATTCCGTAAAGCACATTTCACGGTTTTGCAACAATCTTCGTTGGTGGCTCCTTACATCGAGGAGCACCTGGCGATTGTTTGGTCAAAAAACATCGGCAAGTCCGATACATGGATTACACGCCATCACATCGATATTTTCCCCGCTTGGCTACGACAACATCTAATGGGTACCGAAACCATTGACCGACAACTAGCCTTCTTGGCGAGGGGGCCTCTTTGCTCGATATCGACATTCCAAGGATATAAAATCAATGGATATACATTTTACACAAGAGCCCAAGACAGAAAAAGCACAAACCAGAACTCTGCTATTCGTATCGACGCCATGAGATACGATGGTGCAACTAGCACGTATTACGATGTCATCGAGGACATATGGGAACTAGACTACGGACCCCTGAAGGTACCTCTGTTTCGATGCCAATGGGTTAGGCTCACTGGTGGAGACGTAACGATTGATGACAGTTGGATGACAACGATTGACCTAAGCAAGATTGGATACTCAGACGAACCATTCGTCTTAGCCAATGATGTAACACAAGTTTTCTACGTGAAGGACATGTCTAGCAAACCAAAGAAGGGTAAAGAACTCGACGAGCCAAAGCGCCACGTGGTTCTCCCAGGCAAAAGGAAAATCGTTGGAGTCGAGGATAAGACTGACGAAGATTATGATCAGTTTGACGGGCAACCTCCGTTCGCAGTGACGGTTGACCCGAGCATCCTCCTATCAAAGGAGGACACCCCTTACTCACGCAACGATCATAGCGAAGGAACATTAGTGAGGAGAAAGTACGTGAGGAAAACAATGACATAGGTTGTTGTATGGACGATGTAAATTATTTATAATGTATTGAAGGCCATGCAATGTTTATGTTTTTTACTAATACAATTATATAAGGAAAACAATGACATAGGTTGTTGCATGGATGATGCAAATTATTTATAATGTATTGAAAGCTATGCAATGTTTATGTTTTTTACTAATACAATTATATAAGGAAAACAGTGACATAGGTTGTTGTATAGACGATGCAAATTGTCACGCCCCAAACTGGCCCCGGGCGGAGACCAGGGTAGGGCGGTCCAGATTGACCTGTATGCCTGTACCAGTCCCAGGAAATAGCGCTGGTACAACAGGAAGACTGAATATCACAACAACAGCGGTCCCTTTATTAAGAGTAGGATTACAACCAAGGTTGGAACTGCGGACAGAACCCGAGTTCACAACAGCATTACAAAAAGGCGGAAGCGGAAAGCGGAGACTAGCCCTAAGCCACAAGCAAAGCCTTGGGGAAGGCCGAAACCCTACTACTGCTCGAAGTCTGCTAGCTCCTGGAAGAACTCTTCATCAGCAGGGTCCACCTCTTCATCTTCGAGAACTGGGGGGGGGGTTTAATTATATAGAGCAAGGGTGAGTACAGGAGTACTCAGCAAGTCAGGGGAATTAAGTGTTTAATGCAAGCTTCAAGGGAAAGCCAGTTATTTTTCACAATTGATTTTAGTTTAAGACTTTAGAAACATTTAAGTGAGTGCTTCTCAACGACACGGGTGAGAAAGTGCGTCTCATCCGGCCGGAGCAGTGAGATTGTATCGATTGATTCTTGTCGGCACGAGAGGCTCCCTGCCAATCGTTCACCGACTCCGGCTGCTCCAACAGCCACAACTCACACACGCCGGTACGAGAGGCCCCCTGCCAATCGTCACCGACCCGGCTGCACCAACAGCCACAAGTCACACATCGGTACGAGAGGCTCCCTGCCAATCGTCACCGATCCGGCTGCTTCAACAGCCTTAAACCAACACATCGGTACGAGAGGCTCCCTGCCAATCGTCACCGACCCGGCTGCTTCAACAGCCTTAAACCAAGCACAGAACGGAAAACCTCACACCAGCAGCAGCTCACAAGGTGTTCAATAAAACTACGCTAAGGAATCACCTCACATCCGCCCATGACCGTGGGCACGGCTGTTCGAACAGTTGTTAACCTCTGCAGAGGGGGTACACTTTACCCACACGACGTTACTAACCCCGAATCACCCAGCCCGCGACTCTCGGTCACGTCTGGCGACCTTGAGGCTTTCACGACAAGGCATTTCGAAAGCCGACTCAGGGTTGTCTTATGCCAACGGGAGGGGTCCCACGGACCAACACCAGGTTAGGTCCCAGACCATACTGTGCCAGGAAGCACAGGGGTCCTCCCCGACACCACCCCGGCGAATCCACTTGTCCCTTGGCATCAAGATTTCCCTGGCCTAGCTAATTACTCAGCCAGGGGCGTCCCATATCACCCATGTGGTCGTACTTGACATATGCTTGGATGTAATTCCCAAGGAATCGGTCCTTAGGGCGAGAACGAGCAGACCGTACCTCCAGTACGTCTCCCGTACCGCGAGTTTTAGAAACTCACTTTAGTTTTCAAGACACCGACCCAAGTGTCGGGTTTTCCAAGCATTTTGTAAACTCAAGTTTTACCCAGGTGATCAATTTTAAAGTTTGAGGGGAGTCCCGATATTCGTACACGAGGTACAGATACCGAGGCATCACCTGAGGGGTGACAAGGGTGTTGGGGTATTCAATAATCAAGGAAGGTGAATGCAGCAAGTGGGTAGGGCCTAACGGTTATATTGCAAACCGAGGCCAAGTGCCAAGTGTAACCTAAACATGCATAGTTTGCGGAATCAAAATACTTAATTTAAATTATAGGTTCAATTGATCAAAGGTGACTTGCCTTGCTCGAGATCTTGAGCTTCTTCCTCGAAATCCGCGCACTGCGGGTCTTCGGGCTCCGAGACTACACGCGAAACGAGACGACTCAACAAAGCGATAAAAAGAAGCCCTATTAAAGACCACTAAGCGTGCCATTGGATAGATCTCGATTTTTGAGGAATTTTGGAAGTGGAACGGAGTTAATCGGACGAACGGTTGAAAAGATATGAATTTCCGAAGATTAAAGGATTTTCTGGAATAAAGAAAAGGAATTATTAATTCCCTGGAAAAAGAAAAGAAGGAGGGGCCGAAATTGGACTTTATTTTGGGCGGCTAAGGACAGCCCAAAGTATTTGAATGGGCGCGGCCTAAATAATTGGGCCGACGGCCCGAAGGGATTGGCCCATGGCCGATCGGCGCGCGGGGGGGGGGGGAATGGCCGATGGGCCGAAGAGAAAGGAGTGGCCGATGGGCCGATGCAGGCCTGGCGGCCGAAGCCGACGGCGGGAGCCGATGGCCGACAAGGGAGGCCGATGGGCCGACAAGGGAGGCCGATGGGCCGATGCAGGCTGGCGGCCGAAGCCGACGACGGGAGCCGACGGGAAGAAAGCGGCCGAGCCGACGGCGGGAGCCGACGGGAAGAAAAGCGGCCGAAGCCGACGGCGGGAGCCGACGGGAAGAAAAGCGGCCGAAGCCGATGGACGGCGGATTAAGACGACGACCGACGACGCGGGGCTCGGCCGAGGGCGGCGGCGGCGTGCTCCGGCGAGGGCGGCGAGCCGGAGGGGCGGACGGCGTCGAGTAGGCGCCGGTGGAGAGAGAAGAGAGAGAGAACGAGCCCACGGCTCGGATCGGAGCGGGACGCGACCACGGCGGATTGAGACGACAGCCGACGCCGACGGGGGAGAAAAGGAAAGGGGGGGTAACGGCGCCGGGCGGGGAGAGGACGAGCGACGGCGGTGCGGGGGCGGCGCCTAGGGTTCGAACGCGCGACGGCGGTGCTATCTAGCGCCTAAAGAAGGGGAGAAAAAGAGAGAGACGGCGGAACGGGGGTTACCGCGAGAAGGTTTCGCCGGGGACGGGGGCGACGACGCGGGGCGGCGGTGAGACGCGGTCCCGAGCCGGGGAAGAAGAGGGCGCCGGGCTCCTCTTCTTGCGGCGACGGCAGCAAGAGGGCGGTGGCGCGACGGCGGGAAGGGCGAGCTCGGGGAGGCGGCAATGGCGGCCGGGCGGAGGGGAAAGAAATTGCGGCCGATTGGCGGGGGGGTTTTGTAGGGCGCTAGGTCGGTTTGGTCGGGGGGAAAGAAAGGCGGTTCGCGGAGGTCGGTTTGGGGCGCGGAGAGGGGACCGGCGCACTCCGGCGCTAGCGGCCAACGGCGGCAGCGGTGACGCCGGCCGGTCGGGAAAAAGGGGAAAAGGGGGAAGAAAAAGGAGGCTTGCCTCCTAGCCGATTTGGGTAAGGGCGCGCGCGCGGGGAGAGAGAGCGCTGGCTCTCTCGGCTCGACGCGTGCGGGGCACGTGCGCGGCGTGCACGGGCCGAGCGGCCTGGCGCGGCCCAGCGGGAAAAGAAGGCGGCCGGGCAGGCGGCACGCGGGAGAGAGCTGGGCCGGGAGGCGGCCCAGGGAAGGAAGAGGAGAGATGGGGAAAAAGAAAACAGGCCGAGAGGGGCTGGGCCGGCAGCGGCCCGAGGGGAAGGAGAGGGAAGTAGGCCGGGAAAGGGGGACAGCCCGGGTCAAGGGAGGTAAATTGGACTTTTTCTGAGGATTTGAATTTGGGAGGATTAGGGCTTGGATTTGAAATCCGATTTCGCGGTTTTCTCCGGGATTGAACTGAGAGGGGAGACACGAGACCTTGGCACACAACAAGACTCAACCGAAGAGCAAACTTTCGCAAATAGGGTTTTTAGCAGATTAGTTTTCCCGCTAACGCCGCGACAAAACGGGCGTTACACAAATTATTTATAATGTATTGAAGGCCATGCAATGTTTGTGTTTTTTACTAATACAATTTTATATGTAATAGCAATTTTAAACTATTTAAATAGGTCATATGTTATTAGATAGTTTAATACTATTTAAATAATATTTAAATTGGTTATATTTTAATTATATATCATTATTGAAATGTAATAGAAGATTTAAACTATCTAAATTATATGTTAAATGTAATAGGTCATATGTTAATTATATGTGATTATTTATATTAATAATAATTTTAAACTATTTAGATCGGGCATAAGTTATTTACATGTTTCAATCTTTAGTCTTGGTTGTTAAACATAGCCGAGACAAAAAGATATTTTGAAAACAGCAGGAAATTATCTTTAGTCCCGATTGGTGCAATCAACCGGGACTAAAGATATTATCTTTAGTCCTGGTTGGTGGAATCAACCGGGACTAAAGACATCTTTAGTCCTGGTTGATTCCACCAACCGGGACTAAAGATCCCGACTATAAATACCTGTGGGCATCGTCTTCTCCGGATCCACACTTAGCCGTTTCATTCTCAACACCGATCATCCGCCTTTGCCGCCGCCGTCGTCTTCGTCGTCTCCGCCGCCGTACGTCGTCGCCGACCTCACCGCGCCACCCGGCCGAGGTTTGCGCTCATCTATCCTCTGTCGATGTATGTGTTGTTCCCTCGATCTCTCTCGATCGCATCCGCGCGCATGCGGCCGCCGTCGTCATGCATGCCGCCGCCACCCCGCGCCACGGCCGCCCCGCACCACCACATGGACGCCGCCAACCCGCGCCGCGCCACCAGTACGGCCGCCGCCACCCTGCCACCGCCACCCCGCGCCACCACGGCTGCCACCTCGCGCCACCNCACGGCTGCCACCCCGCGCCACCGCTGCCGCCACCCCGCACCACCCGGCCGCCACCCCGCGGCGTCGCCCGCACTCCACGGCGCATCCGTCACCGTGCGCTACGTGAGCAGTAGAACGTGAACGAATGCGAACGATAGATCGATAGAACGTGAACGAACGTGAACGATATATAGAACGATAGAACGAACATGACCGAACAATAGAACGAACGACCGAACGAATGATAGAACGAACGACCGAACGAACGATAGAACGAACGATAGAACGATAGAACGAACGAACGACTGAACGATAGAATGTGGAGGCCGTGTAGGTACCTGGTACCCATATTCTCCACAACCATGTGTATATTTCCTCTGTCTTTATTCATTCATATGTATCTATGGATCAAATTGTATCAATGTGAACCAACTAAAAAGAGGACTAACTTAATGGTTCAAATAGAATACATTTATTGCAGTAATAGTTCTTTAGATCACCCATATCACACATAGATCATTATAGATCACCCATATCACACGAAACCAATGTCTCTAGTCGAATATGACCGAACGATGGAACGTGACCGAGATATGCAGATATGCAAGCATGATGTGTATATTAATCATAGATGTACCAAATTATTTGCAACAGATTAATCATAGATGTGTTTTCAATCATAGATGTACCAGATTAATCATAGTTGTGTTTTCAATGTACATTGTTAATGATATAATCTAACCTCCGTTTGTTTGCAATAGTTTTCATGTTTTCACGTGGATATAGTGAATATAATATTACACATCTTTTTATATTTTTTAATAGTGATTTAATTTTTTTTCTAATAGTTGCTGACCGCCGTCGTCGCTCAAGCTTAAGTGGCCCTAATAACTCCAAGCAAAACTAAGGCAAGTTTCATTAATTCCCTGGTGTGTATATATATATATATGACATATGCACGTAGGTTGCATGTATAACAATTAATTAACTGGTCATCGTACGTATTTCTCAACAGTGTCAATATATGTATAACAATATACTCTTAGTTGATGTGTACTAGTTAATGTTACGAACAAATGGCAGATCGCGATGATGAACAGATCCTCATGGATGAGATCGCAAAGGGCAACAGCCAATATTGGGCGGATGAGGAGCCAGAGGACCCCAACCAATACCTAAACGAGGACACAAACCAAGAGGAAAGTGAAAGGCAACCGGCTGTTGGAGAGAAGAGAGCATGCGGACAACGAGGTGCCGCGAGGAAGCTAGAGGGCAGACACATTATTAGTGAAGTGGCCCCAGACGGCGAACCAGTAGCCCCAGCCGGTATACTACGGAAGTTTATGGGACACAGTGGTTGGGTCGTGAGGGATCACGTGCCCATTAGCACAATGCACTGGCGTCAATCAAGGTCAGCCGAGGATGACAAAAGTTATCTTCCAGATACGGAGAAAGCTATGCTGTGGACCACCATGCTCGAGACCTTCACGGTCCCTGAGGCAGATCAGCCAAGATTGAAAGAATGGATGATGAAGAAAATGGCTGAACAGTTCCAGAAGTACAAGTCAGCTCTGTATAAGAAATACGTCCTGAAGGGTCTGACACCTGATTTCGACAAATTAACCAATGTGAGGGATCATTGGGATGCGTTTGTCACATACAAGACCTCCGAGCACGGGCAAACGCAAATAGCAAAGAATAAAGCCAATGCCGCTAAGAAGCAGTACCATCATCGGCTAGGGTCGGGTGGCTATAAGAAGGCAATCCCCAAGTGGGATAAACTAGAAGCCGGGTTGATAGAAAAGGGTATTGAGCCGGTCACAACAAACTGGCCTAAACGTTCCAGAAATTGGTACTATGCTCATGGTGAAACGCTCGATCCCACTGATGGCTCCCTTGTATTCGGCGATGCGATCCGCGAAGCAGCTAGCCGACTTACGGAAGCAGTGGAGGCGTCTGCTTAGGGAACATTCTAGCCTGATAGGGAGAAGGACGAGCTTACGCTTGCAGGACGAACACGAGGAAAAGGCGTGGTTGCTTGGAAATACGGATTTCAAGAGGACAACCACACTTACAAGAGTCGGATGAGGAGCAAGAGGGATACTGAGGCAAAATTAAGATATCTCGAGGAGAGGGTCGCCCTGCAGGACATAAGGATGCAAGAGGAGGTCGAACGACGGGTGGACCAACACCTGACGGAACGACAGAGCCAGCAGACAGTGCAGCCATATGTCCCTCCAGTCATGGTGAGCCCCTCAGGCAATCGGAGCAGCTGTGCTTCTATAGGGCAAACATGAGAACATGGCATAGAAGGTGCAGCAGGGCCAGCTCACGATGACCCATCGTACCTCGTAGATGAAATCACGCGGCGGACACCTTGTGAGTTGCACAGTCCCTTCAAGAACATATCACTCAAGGTATGCTTGTAGTTTTAAGATATATGTCTTGTAAATTGCAAAAGGTGGTGCATGCATCTGTTAATTACTAAGTAACCTTGATTTTCGTGAAGGTGGCGTCGGGCATGGCCATACCAGTGGACCCTTCAGGGACATATCATTGCAGACCGATTCCACCTGGGTACTCAAAAGTCGAGGTTGAATTGGTGGAACGAGGGTTCGAGGATCTCGAGCTGGACATCCCTGCAGGAGACGGGGAGACGAAACTAGGAGACATAGCCCACGCCATTATACTATGGTGCAAGTGGTACATCGTGTTTCTCGGGCGAGCCGTGGCGTCTTCTCCTCCGTCTCCTTGGCTTGCACCCTCTCCTTCGCCTGTACTGGCTCCTCCACCACAGTCTCCTCCGCCTGCAACCTCTCTTTCGCCTGCACCAGCTCCTCCACCTCCGCCTCCTCCACCTACACCGTCATCGTCTGCTTCGCCTTCATGACCTAAAAAGTTGTGCCCACTTCATCCCACGTCGTCAAAGTCCACACCACAAAGAAAGAAGCCAAGACTTGACGAGCCGAAACTCCCCGCTCTCAAGAAAAGGGCGTACGACCGCACTCCCGAGGAGAATGAGGAGGTCGTACGAGCAGAAGTAAAGGCGTTCTTCGAGGCACGGAAACCACCAAAGAAGATTCCTATAGATCCGGCTGCTAAGAAGTTCTTTTAGAAGATGAGCGAACCGGTCAAGAGGGCTTTACTGTCGGATTATGACCGGTCGGTGACAAAGTCATTTAAGAAACAAAGAGGAAAGTCCAAAGAAGTGCCTCAGTTCGAAAAGCAACCAAAACAATCGGTTGAGCCGTTGCTACCACCCGGTGAAGAGGAACTGAGACAATGGATGAAAGAGACGAGTCTGAACAGGGCGTAACTGGTGGGAGACGCACCAATAACCATGGCGATAGAAGCCGATTTGAAATACAAATTTAAACTCGGTGAACCGCTTGTCAAGCCTGGTCAGGTGAACACTTTCTCTACACAAATGCACCGATTCCATCAATGGTATATGGAACTTTCATCCAAAGGTAGAATGATGGTTGAAACGCGGATAAGAAACACAGATTACTATCAAGGAGATGATTTTCTGCGGATCAACTTTGAGAATGTATTCAATGTATACCAACTAGACGCTCTTGACGTCTCCATTCTCAGCTGCTGGGTTTTGTAAGTATCGTTTTAGCAAAATTTATTTTGTTCCTTAGCTCCTTCTATGTACCATTCAATGGTTACACTGTGCCGATAAGACTGATGCAAATTCCTTTATCCTTTGTAGAATAGAGATTCAATCATGTTGTAGGCAGGGGATTTACAATATTGGATTCATGGACCCCCGCAAAGTCAATGACGTAATGATATGGGACTTTGAGAAAGATACAGAGGACAATATTGTTCATTTCCTGGTGCAGCAGCATTATAAGACATATATACTATTGCCCTACAACACAGAGTGAGTTTTAATTGTCTTTCGAATTTGTACAACTTCCTTCTCATACTCATACCGTGACATGTATATCGTCTGAAGCAATTTGCAGATTTCACTGGGTCCTTTTTCTCTTTGACCTTGAACTATGCAAAGTCCATGTCTATGACTCAATGGATAAACCAGAGTCTACTTTCACCAAGATTTTTGAAGTGATAGACAGGTAATGTCATCTATTCAACTGTCATTAATTATGAACACTGCTATTGCTACTATGCAGATCTCCGATATTTAATCATAGCTTTCAACTGTACATAGGGCATGGGCAAAGTTCCGTACATTGGTCCACGGGGTTTGGAAAGAAAAACTTGGTAGGAGGTTTAATTTTTCGGTGAGTACATGCTCCAAAACATATTGAATCATTAATTAGTTCTAAAAAAAATTAGTATATTAAATCTCTCGTCGTTTCTCCTTAAGTGTGCAAAACAGAAGCAGGGGAATAACTTGTGCGGCTACTACGTCTGCGAATATACTCACGCACTTGTACACCAAATCATCAGTGACAAGGATATGGAAGTACATAAAAATTATTCATATATTATGTCTCGATTTCTTATTGACTTCATATACTTCTCAATTTTTTTCAAATGATAGATTATTTACATGAGAAAAATACTATCCAACGAAGAATTTATCAAGACTGTTCAAGAACAATTGATGAGATTTATCAATGAACAAATAATTGATCCCGTAGGAGAATTTCACTACAATGGAAGACCTATTGATCATCATCCTCAAGTATAACATGTCTTAGGTTTCTTTGTAATATACAATAGAACATTATAATTAACGAAGGATTGTAATATATGTATATATTTAGATGTGCATATATGTAGGAAATATATATATGTGTAAAACATGTATATATATATATATATAAAAGCATATTGCATATATATATATATATGTATAAATACATATATTACATATATACACATATTATATATACATATATATTATGCATATATATGTATTTATACATATATATGCATAATATATAAACAAGCAGCTGGCAGAACTAGCTATTGTTTATTTTTTAAAAAAATATCATTAGTCCCGGTTTGTGTTACCAATCAGGACTAAAGATGAACATCTTTAGTCCTGGATTCGTAGTCCCGGTTACATAATCGGGACTAGAGGATGTTACGAACGGGGGTTAAAAACCCCTTCTCCACCAATGCGTTGACAGCGCGCTCTCACGCGATGCGGAGAGCGGCGGCCACTACTACACAAATACTCATTAGTGCCGGTTCCAAAGGGCTCATAGGTGCCAGTTTCAAAGTCGGCACCAATGATCAAAGCTATTGGTGCCGGTTTCTCAACCGGCACCTATAACACTATATGTGCCAGTTGTAAATGTCTAACCGGCACCTATATGTTATTATAGGTGCCGGTTCCTATAAATAACCGATACCTATAAGTGAAAGGACCTGGCACCTTTGAAGCCTCATAGGTGCCGGTTCTTTACAAGAATCGGCACCTATAGTCTTGAAGCACGAAAAAAATATTTTCGGGGTCACATATAATATTTCCTGAAACACAGAAATCACAGAATATTTCAATCTAAAACTGTATATGAATGGCAACTTCAGTAACCACATTTTTAGTTGCAAGTTGGCAATACGCGTTATGTTCTTCAAACCTTTGTCTATGTTTTTTTTTGTTCCTTTTGTTTGCTGCATATATCTGGGCAAGAAAGAAAAGGGTTTGGGAATCTCCCAAGGTGTATCTCTAGCAGCCATACATCAACATATCGATAGCGAAATTGTAGGGTTGAAACTGGAAAGGAATTGCCAGCAGCAAAGACAGCATGCCGACACCTTCCAAGCTCGGTTGATGCCTCTCAGGCTCTGAGTTCATTCCAGATTTAATTATTTTTATATGACAGATCGAATTGACTTTTTTACAAAATTTGTCGATAAATTAATTTGTTTAGGTACATATATTTTTAATCTTTCTGTATTATGTAAGAATTGAGTTGTTTAATAATAAAATTGAAGCAGATTTTTTTTTCTGAATATATACATGCATGTTCGTATGCACTGCATGTTATGTAAAAAGGAAAATAACTTATACTCATAATTGACCAATATTTAATTTTCCATATGCATGTTATAAGCTAAATTGTACTGTTTTTGCTTGAGACCAAAGTGCTAATAAATCCAGGCCAAATAGCTAGCTCTAAGACTCTAAACAAAATGGACCAAAATAATGAGTTTTTTCACTGCAGATTTTTGGCGTTGAGTTAACTACACTAAGAACAAAATGTGCTCTATTTGATCTATAGATTATTTGCATGATGTCTAGCATAGCTTATTTTCGTTGCACATCTGTCAACGAATACATGTAGCAGCGTATTTTGGTTACACATATAAAAATATCAGAATATTACATGGTCCAGACAAATATTGATAATAGTATATAATCTGGAATTATTTTTTCTTTCATCAAAACTGAAGGGCCTATGTTTCAATAGATGCTGTGTCTAGATCCAGGATCAATAAGTGGTTTCAGCAATAATAGGATGTAACATACAATTCAAAAGAAAAACTAACGAGACAACCATTATTACACCTAACAGTCATCGGCAAGAGTAGAAAATTCATGCTCAAAACTTGTGCAAAAAGAATTGAGTAAAAATTCTGATTGACATTTAAAATGGAAGAGAGAAAATAACCATAATATAAAACCCGAATCCTTGAGTACAGAGCATAGAAGATATTGCTGGAACTCAGCGTGCCAGTCAACTTCAGCCTGAGACGTGCCCGTCAAACCACACGAAGGTGACGACCAGATGTGTTACACATCTCAGGAGACTTGACAAAAATTCGTTTGAGCTCTACAACATCTCAAATGCTCTAAACTCGTACTCATATGAAAATTTTAGTTACACATGCTCACCTGTTGCTTACAGAGACAACAATGATGATGTCTCCCTCATCCATGCCACATCCAGTCAGTGAGATCACCTGTTGCTGTTAGGGATAAAAATATTAAATAGAGAAAATTGAATACATGGTTAGATATATGTGTCAAAAAATAATAGATAAACATTAACAAATAGAGAAACTTAAGGCATGTTCAAGACATTAAGAAAACCACATCAATCTAAATAACTAATCTACAAGATACTTAGAAAATGTTTGAAAGGTATGGCCCACTAATTCTAGGTCTTTGTGCGCTTTGTCGTTGATGGGCTATCTAAAGTGTCACTAGGGCCACCAGCCTCAATGAAACCCACTAGCCCAGTAGGAGCCTTTGAAATGTTGTACGCGCCGTTTGACGAGATGAATCCACATAGCTGTTCAGCGAGGCCCAAGCAAACATGTGGCAACAATTTACTTGTCAGGAGCTTTAATTTCTGCAAATGGAAGGATTAAAGAAGTGGAAAGGTACTATGTGTTCAGCACGTGGCAATCATGTGACTTCATGCCCACTAATTTCTTCTCTTTCACGTTGACAAGTCTTTTAATGTTCGCAGAGTAACCAGAAGGGACTCGGACACCCTGCAGGCACTCCAACAGGCTTATTTTCTCTACGACACTAAGGGTGTAGCATGCGAAGGGAGGTACTGGCGACCATTGGGCCGTTCTTGAGGATGTAGCTCGGGCCTGATGTTCATGTCTGTGAGGTCTCTCCGGGCTTTCAACGTGTCCTTTGTCTTGTCGGGTATGTTTAGCAGGAGTCCCATCAAACTCTCGCACACATTCTTCTCAACATGCATCACGTCAATTGCGTGACGGACATCCAAATCTTTCCAATATGGTAGTTCCCAAAAGATAGATTTCTTCTTCCAAAGAGGTTTCTCACCACCCTTGCTCGTTGTGCCTCGATTGCCTTGCCCCTTACCAAATATACATTCAATATCTTGTACCTCTTCAAAAATCTCTCTGCCGGTACGGTGTGTTGGAGCTGTACCCTCCTCCACCGTGCCATCGAAATCTCTTGTATTGCTACGGTACTGGTGGCCGGCTAGAAGAAACCTCCGATGGCGCATGTACACAGTCTTTCCGGAGTACTTCAGCCACCTGCTCGCTGTATCCCGCATGCACTGCACACATGCACAACCACCTTTCACTGTTTGCTCGAATGTGTTACCAGCTGCAGGGTAATCTTGGATGGTAACGAACAACATTGCCCTTAAGGTGAAGTACTCTCTTTTGTACGCATCCCACATCTGCACACCCCGGTCCCATAGAAACTTAATATCATCCACTAATGGCCTGAAGTAGACATCGATATCGTTGCCAGGTTGCTTGGGCCCTTGGATTAGAAGTGGCATCATAATATACTTACGCTTCATGCACAACCATGAAGGAAGGTTGTAGATAACAAGTGCCACTGGCCACGTGCTATGCCGACTGCTCATGTCACCAAATGGATTCATCCTGTCCGTGCTCGGCCCAAACCTTATATTCCTAATCTCCTGCGCAAAATGCTTTTTATACTTTCTATCTATCTTTCTCCATTGAGATCCATCGGCAGGGTGTCTTATCATTTCATCCTTCTTACGCTCTTCGTAGTGCCAACGCATCATCTTTGCATGTTTTTTGTTTGCATACATGCATTCAATCTGAGGGATTATAGGAAAAATACTACGCAACTTTAACGGACACTTTTCTCTTCTTCAGGACTGGGCCACCACTGTCATCATCAACATCATCATCATCGTTAACTCCACCCTTATACCGCGGTGCTCCGCAAACTGGACATGTATCGAAGTCTACATAGTCACCTCGATATAGGATACAGTCATTTCGACATGCGTGAATTTTCTGCACTTCCAGTCCGAGTGGGCAGATAACCTTCTTCGCTCGGTATGTTGTTTCTGGCAGCACATGACCCGCTGGAAGGAGGTCTCCAATCAGCTGTAGAAGCTCTGTGAAGCTCTTGTCACTCCAACCGTTGGTTGATTTCATCTGCAGCAACGAGAGGACGACGTGTAACTTGGTGTGCTGCTCATTGCATCCTGGATAAAGTGGGGTTTTTGAGTCCTCCACCATGCCCTTGAACTTCTCGTATTGCTTGTCATCATCATAGGCTGTCTCCCCGTCGCGTAACATCTGATCTAAACCATCTGATTCGTCACTATCATATCCACCTCCGTCAGCAGGCAACTCCACATTGTCTCCGTCCATTACATCCGGATTCTCATCTTCACCATGATTGTCCTGACATGTGTAATTAGGCATAAAACCCCTTGTTAGGAGATGCTCATGAACTTGTTTTGTAGAAAACTGTCTCTTATTCCTGCAATCAGCGCATGGACAACGCAAGTGTTCCGTCGTGTTCAATGATCTGGATCTCGTGGCTGCGATCACGAAGTTGGTTACTCTCCTGGCATATTCCAAGGTACCGCGCTCCGGAACGTTCATCCCTACTTCATCCATCGCTCCTATGAAAATTCTTAAATTAACCACTAACATACATATATCATTTTCTATATCTATTGAAATTCTGATATATGTTAATAACAATTACATTACTCATTGATGATTAATCTCTAAATTACTCCAATATAATAAGTCATCATACTTTCTCATGCTTCTCATTCAACAAAACAAATTGCAAAAAATAACTTGACAAATATTAGTGCGAATTACATATCGAATCAACATATACTAACCTTTACAAATGCAAACACATAGATCTTTCGATAATTTGTAAATTTTTGGGCAAAACCTCCTCCCCCCATTTGGATGAGCTGAAGAGAAGCCTCAAAATCATGAGAATGCAGTGAACGAGGAGTATATATAGACTTGGGGGATATAGGTGTCGGTTCATGTTATGAATCGACACCTATTTAGTTTCCTTCCGAAGGGAGCCACCACATAGGTGCCGGTTTTTAATAAAAACCGGCACCTATGTGATAGGTGCTGGTTTATTAGGTTAAAGCGGCACCTATGTGGCTGTAACATAGGTGCCGGTTCTTATTACGAACCGGCACCTATGTGATAGAAGGCCGGCACCTTTTTTGAGCTCATAGGTGCCGGTTTTTCTTACAAACCGATACCAATGAGCTTTTCCCAACCAACCGACACCTATAAGATCTTATAGGTGCCAGTTCGTGAAAAAATTGACGGGAATTGTCTTTTAGATACCGGTTGTAGCAAATCCAACACCTATGTGGCTGACACCTATGGAGGTTTTTGTAGTAGTGGGCGAGCGGTGCCGCACATACTCCGGCCATGCGAGACTAGCGGGTGCAGAGGGCTCGGTTACGTGTACGTGGGTATCTGCTGCACACCAACGGGTTCCACACCGCTGGCAGGGTATCTTCGCCTGTGATTCCCCAGATAGGAAAACATCCTGCTGGTCGAGGCATTCCGTCGAGCAGCCAGTTCGCGTGCCCTGGCCAACACAGACTACTACAGTACAGTGCTACTCCGAACTTTTGGCGTACGAACATATGCACGCTGATTTGAGCGAATGGTTACCGATTTACACGGGGAAAGTTGGGTTTTGCATCTGGTTAAGCAGGGCAGCGTTGGCCTTGTACTGGCCGACCCTTCGGCTGTCGCGTAGGACACCGTGCGTGCGCCGGGGGGCGCGAGCGAGCCCATGCGCAGCTGCCATTAGCATTTTCGGAGGTGGATGTGTGGATCACTGCGCAGACGCCGGCGCCGCGCGGGCGCGAGCCGCAGCCATCGGTGCGCACTGTGAAGGCACGGGGACGGGACGGGACGGGACGGGACGGGAGGGGAGCTGGTTAAGCCCGGGTGTACTACTGGCCTGGGTGTCGTCTTTGCTAACCGACGCGTGGGGCTAGGTTCGTGTGCGGACGTGTGGATCTGCCACGTCGTTGTGCCGACCAGCTCGGTGAACTTTCACATTCGTGCTAGCGGCAAAGCTGTTCAAGGAAAAAACGGAACCCCTTGATCGATGCCTACCTATGACATACTAGTACGTTTCTTTTTCTTTGATCAGTCGACGAAAACCCTCCTTGTCCGATAATGAATAGAACAACACAGCGGGCACGGATTGAAGTGCGTCGCACTTAGTAATGAAAACGAACGGAATTTTTCCCGCCCCGCCCCGTCCATTTTTCTATATTTCACCCGACCGTTTTCATATTGTCAGAAAAATCCGGAATCGGGATGGATCTCGGGTCGGAAGGCATCGGAATCGGATCAGAACTAGAAACGGTGTTTTTTCGTCCGTTTTCTCATAATTCCGTATTTTATCGGAATTTTACCAGATTATATCCGGATGTTACCCGGATTTCAACAGGCCTATTCTATCAATCCAAAGGCCCAACCCAACAATGACCCATCTGAGTAAAACCTAGGTCCTCCACGAGTCCACTCCAGGTCTCCAGCCGCGCAGCCCTTACGAGTTGCGGCCGTCCCCGACTCGGCGCCAAGGCAGGCAGGAGTCCAGGCCACCGCCGTCGCCGGTCCCCGACGCCGCTGTGCGGGTGCGCCGACTCCCCGTCCGTTTGTCCGCCACCCGCCCTCCAGGCTCCCCGACGCCGGCTTGGCTCCCGACGCCCTCCGGACCGCCACCCTCGCCAACCCCCGACGCCGAGGCAGGTAGGAGTCCAGGCCGTCGCTGTCGTCGCTCCCCGACACCGCTGTGTGGGTACAGCGACTCCCCGTCCGTCTGTCCGTCGCCCGCCCTCCAGGCTCCCCGACGCCGGCTTGGCTCCCGACGCCCTCCGGACCGCCGCCCTTGCCAACCCCCGACGCCGAGGCAGGCAGGAGTCCAGGCCGCCGCCGTCGCCGCTCCCCGACGCCGCTGTGCGGGTGCGGCGCAGGGCTCCAGCGCCCACCAGTCCGCCCTCCAGGGCGCCGCCGTGGCCGGCCCCCGACGCCGTCCAGGTCGCTGGCACCCAGCGCTCACCCTCCAGGTCCAGGTCGGCCCCAACGCCAGCCATTGCACCTCGCCCTCCAGCTCCAGTAAGCAGCCACCACTTTCTGGTTACAGTGACTAGTGAGTTTCTTGTTTTGTCTCGTGAACTGGTGATGAGCGACAATCTGGAATCACTTATGGGCATGTTTAGACTTTAGTGCTCCTTGTGTTTCTTAGGGAACATATTGGTATTGTTCTGGGTGATAGGTGTATGGTATGGTAGCATGTGTTCCTTCATATATATGTCTATTTCAGTATCATTTGTGTTTTCCTTTGTGTGTTTGTATGTGATATAAATGCAGGACCTTTTGTTTTTTCATGGGGCTACACAGATTTCTGTTTTCCATTTGCTATCGCTAACTAGGTTGTATTATGGCATCAGCAGCCACCAATCCACCACCAATCCACCATGTCGAATCGTGGTCATGCAAGCTCGATGCCGGAGCAGCATCTTGGTTTGGGCACCATGTTGCCATCGCCCCCGCCGCCACCTTCTTCGATTAAAGACAGTAGCAGCGGATCCATTGCAGGTAAGCACTAGCGGATCCATTACAACTCGATAGCTGCAGTGTTGTCCTACGAATTAGTAAGAATTTTATTGTTTTCTTTGATAGGAAAGATGAATGTGAGTGAGGTCGGTGTGTCAACATCATCATCTTCAGCAGGTCAGAATGAAAATCCAAATGTAATGGCAGGTGACACTCAAAACCAAGAAGAAGGATAACGTACTTTAGGCACTGAAGAAATAATTCCCCTCGAAGATGACGATCCTGAGGAAGATGAGGCTGTTACAGGAAAGAGGAAGAAAAGATGCACATCTTTTGTGTGGCAATATTTTACCAAGAAGACAGTGGTAGTAGAGGTTGAGGGGAAGAAATATGAGCAGTTGTGGGGTTATTGTGACTTTCCAAAATGCAGGCAAAGGTACAGAGCTGAGTCTACCAATGGAACAAATGCATTTCGGAGCCATTTGAAATCATCCCACAGCATTGTAAAAGGACAGTTGCAGCTCAAGGCTGAAAAGGACCGCGGAAAAGATGTTAGCAATATTCAGCCTTTCAGGTATGACCATGAGACTAGTCTCAAGAAGTTCTATTTGGCAGTAATCATACATGAATACCCATTCAATATTGTTGAGCATGACTACTTTGTGGACTTCCTTAAGTCTTTGCGTCCAAGCTTTGCCTTCAAGTCTAGGGTCACTTCTAGAAAAGATATAATAGACATATATATAGAAGAAAAAGATAAGTTGTATGCAGAATTGAAGAAAGTTCCATGTCGCTTTAATGCAACCATGGATATATGGACATCATGTCAGAACAAAAGTTATATGTGTGTGACCTTGCATTGGATAGATGATGCGTGGCAGATTCAGAAGAGGATTGTGGCTTTGTTTCATATAGAAGGACGACATACTGGCCATAGGTTGGCAGAGGCCTTAACTGAAATTTTTGTTAAATGGTTTGTTGAGAAGAAAATATTTTCCTTGACTTTGGATAATGCATCAAATAATTTAGTAGCAGTGGCTAATATAATTTATGATCTTAAATACAATGGAAATGGTTCTTTGGTTTGTGATGGAATATTTTTTCACATTAGATGTGCATGCCACATACTTAACTTGGTTGCTAGAGATGGGATGGCTGTCATTTCAAAAACACTAGACAAGGTTAAAGCATTGGTACTGGCTGTGAAGGGCTCTCCTTTGCAATGGGAGGAGCTTATGAAATGTGCTAGTGAGTGTGGATTGGATAAATCAAAGGGCATTCAACTTGATGTCTCAACTAGGTGGAACTCAACTTATTTGATGCTCAGGGATGTACTGTACTACAAGGCTGCTTTCATTAGGCTCAAAGTTGCAAATCGCCGTAAGTATGAGAAAATTTCTCCCTCTGATACTGAATGGGGCATAGCTGCTACAATTTTTCAGTGCTTGGAAATATTTTATGATCTTACTGAATTGCTTTCTGGTACCTCATATCCTACTGCAAATCTATTCTATAGAGGCTTCTGTGAGATAAGAGAGTTGCTTAGTAAATGGAAGAATCATAGCAACTTAACTATTAGGCAAATGGCAACTGTTATGAGTGAAAAGTTTGAAAAATATTGGGGCTGTTCTAGTACAAGTCTTGCTGTAGCATGCTTCTTTGATCCTAGGTATAAAAAGAAGATTATAGAATTCTACATGAGAAAGTTTGATGGTGAGTACTATCAGGTTATGCTTGAAGAGTTTGTTACTGTAGTAAGGAAGTTGTATCAATTTTATTGTGCTTCTAAACCTGCTGCTTCAAGTACTACTGTGGTCATGGATGCTAGCCTAGCACCAGTAGATACATTAGGTGCCAAACGATATTCTGAACTTGAGAGCTTTTTGTATGATGAATCTGGACCTGATGGAAATGAGTCAAATGAGTTAGACATATACATGGCAGAGCCACTGTTGAAGCAAGATTCTTTTGATATTTTGGCATATTGGAAGAACAAAACAGACAAGTACCCTATTCTTTCACAAATTGCTCGTGATTTGATGGCCATACAAGTGTCCACAGTTGCTTCTGAGTCCGCATTTAGTGCTGCTGGCCGAGTAGTTGATCCTTATCGTAATCGTCTTGACCCTGAAATGGTACAAGCACTTGTCTGCACAAAGGATTGGATACATGCAAACAGAAAAGGTACTAATTTTCTAAATGGTTCAATTGAATTGTCCAAATATGTACTGATCTATTCATCTGTAGACCTGTAGTACATGTACTAATCATCTATTCATCTGTCTTTTGTCTTTTTTAGATCGTAGATGCATTCCATCCATAGTGGCTGATCTGGAACCGCAAGACACCGTGTCTACAGCTCCAAGTGCCCCCCTGAATGATGATAGTGAAAGTGATCCCGATGAGATGGATGATGCCGAAGAGATATGATGGAGATTTATGAAAAATATGCAATGCTATTATGTGATGTACTATGTTGTGTATTGTACTATACTACTACTGTAGTACTGTGTTTAGTATTTGTGCCAGCTCATTTTATTTGTTAGTTGCGATTTGAACTGAGTGTGTCATTTATCATGTAATTTGAACTAAGTCTGCCAACTGTCATATTTGAATCCATGTTCTAGCTATTTTTGTTGTCAAACATTTGTGTGATTGTGAGTGTAAACATGTGCGTTATTCCGGCTTAAGTTTCCGATTTTCGACCGTTTCCGTTGATTTTCCGACTGCATTGGTTCGTTTTCGTGCATCCGCATATCCCGATTCCGTTTTTCGAACCGGCATTTTCCGAACCCGATCCCGTTTCCGCCAAAAAATATAGAAACGAAAGTAGAAATAGGGTTTTTTCGACCGTTTCCGTCCGTTTTCATCGCTAGTCGCACTCGAATCGGATCCTTCAACAGACCAACCCTGACTTTTGTTATACTAACTTCAGGCCTCCTCATCGGCTGTTCATGGCAGGCATGTCGTCGAAGAGGAGCAAGAGAGCACGCCGGTCGTCGGCCAGCCTCCTGCTGGACGAGATCATGACAGAAATCCTTCTCCGTCTGCCTGCCTATTCCATCGTCCGCTTCCGCGCCGCCTCCCGCTCATGGGCCGCTCTGCTCTCTTTTCCCGGATTCGAGGACGACTACGCCGCCAGGGCAGATGCTCATCGCATGAGCAAGTTCGTCTTCTTTGTGGCATCGACGACGTCGTCCAGAGGCGCCACGGCTGTCTACTCCTGCGGCGTCGGCCGAGCTCGGCGCACGACGACGACGACAACCGACCTACTCTTCAACATCGACCACCTGCGCCCCGGCTTCCTCGTTGTCTCAAGCAGGTCGTGCCACGGCCTTACGCTCCTGGCTGACACCCGATCCTTCGCCTACTGGGTGTGTGCACTCCCAGCACCGGCGAGTTCAGGCGCTTGCTGCGGCGGCGCTGCCACGATCTCTCCAGCGCCGGCCTAGCCTTCGACGATCGGACCAAGGAGCACAAGGTGGTGCATCTCTACTGCCATGTGAGCCGTGGCGGCCCATGACAATGGGGTGCGACATTATTATCATTATGATTCATAATTATCATTATGGGTACCAGCGCTATGTCTTGGGACTGATACCGATATCACGGTCTCATAGAAAGCGGTTTGTGTCTTTTTTCCTACGACACGTTTGTAATGCCCATTTTGTTGCGGCGTTAGCGGGAAAACCTAATCTGCTAAAAACCCTATTTGCGAAAGTTTGCTCTTCGGTTGAGTCTTGTCGTGTGCCAAGGTCTCGTGTCTCCCCTCTCAGTTCAATCCCGGAGAAAACCGCAAAATCGGATTTCGATTCCGAACCCTAAATCCCTCCAAAACCCCAATTCCCAGAAAGTCTAAGTTTCCTCCCTCCCCCTCGGGCTGATTCCCACTCGGCCTGCTTCCTTTCTTTTCCCTCTTCCTCGGGCTGTCCTCGGCCCATTCTCTCCCGGCCCAGCTCTCCCGCGGCCTGCCTCGGCTCACGCCCGTTCCCTCCCCCCGCTGGGCCGTGCCAGGCCGCTCGGCCCGCGCGCGCCCGAGCCGGGTCCACTGGCTCTCTCTCTTTTCTCTCTCTCTCTTCTCCCCAACGGCTCCCGCCGGCGCCGTTCCGTCGCCGCAGACCGCCGCTGGTCCCCTCGGCCCCGCCGCCTGCGCGCTTGCCGCCAAGGCGCTGAGCAGTGCGCGCTCTCCCGTTTCTCCCCGCGCGCGCCCCTGCCCGAAGCGGCAAGGGGGCAACCCCTCTTTTTCCCTTCCCCTTTTTCTTTTCCCCGGTCGCCGACCGCCGCCGATGTCATCCGCTGCCGTTGCTCGGCCGCTAGCTCGAGCACCGGTCCCCTCTCCGCGAACCGCCTTCCCCGGCCAAACCGACCTAGCCGCCCTTAAAATTCCCCC